>JANIPN010031911.1:0-22641 GCA_027478595.1 Erythroxylum anguifugum
ATTATTTAATAAAATTTATTATATTAAATATTATTCTATTCTATTTAATATATTAATTCTATTTAATATAATATTATAAAATGGTCATAATTTATATTACGAAAATTATTGAGAATATATTAAGTTGTATATATTTATTAATTTACGTTTTATTTAAACTTTTCAAGTTACTATTTAAAATAAAATAGAATATAACATAAAATCCTTCGCTTTTGCGTGGTCTCATTTTATTCAATTATAAAACTTCCTTTTAAATAATAGAATTATGTTTAGCTCCATCCGTTCCGTTACAAAACCTTCAAGCAAACAGACGTAAGTGAAGAAGGAAATACAGTGACCTACCAACAGTTTGGCAGTGAAAAATACAAGCTCCTCCATCTCTCCCAAGCACTCCTCTTGATGTTCATGTGTGCTTGTGAACTCAGTAAGTAGATAAAGAGTTTTCTCCGCCTGCTCAATGATAAACATCCACAAGACCACAACTAATATATGAAACAACTACAAAAATGTATATTCTTAAAAGGAATTAATGAAAAAATCTTAACCTTCGAGAAAAATTCAGCAATCATGGCCTCTATTTCATTCATCACATGCACTGCAGTGTTCATAGCTTCAAAAATGGACTGCACATCTCCCTGGAAAGAAACACATTTTAGCATATTAAACTGTAATTAAATCTTTTTGATGTTAAGAAAAAATGGGATTCAGAAGCAAACCTTCACATCATCCTCTAATGGAAGTTTGACAGATAATGCTGACAGTTTCCTAGTCATTCTGCTTAGAGCTTCACAGTTTTTTCCTTCTAGTTTCGACCACTTATCGAACTTACTCATCTGAGGATTCAAAATCTGACATAACTTGACCTCGTGCTTGAGTTTTTGGATTCCTAATCTCTTTTTCAATATGGATTTTCTAACGTTGAATATCCGAAGCCATGCATGAAACACCTTGTCCTAATAAAAGAAGGAAGTTTCGTTAAACGAAGTTGCTAATTTACTCCAACTCTGTGATAAGAAATTTGGAAGTTCTGTATATTTTGATCTTACCTTGGAAATGGTATTTGTAGAGGCCATGGCAGACTCAGCTCGAGCATTCGCAAACCTCCACTGCAACAACCTGTTCTGCATAACTCTATACCTATGATACTCTTCTTCCTGTATTGGGCTCACCTTCTTTTGCCTGAGGTACCTCAGGACGCCACTGACTCCGCCGTTGCTTTTGCTTCTCCCATTCTCTCCTCCGCCTTTTACCGGCGACTCTAGTGGGGGCAACATTGACCGTCCCGGCGATAACGCCCAAGGCCCCAAGCTGACGGTGACGTTGATGACGATCGACACTTCGGTTTCGCAGCTGCTGAACCAAGATCACGTGGCTTGCTTCCACTCTGCAAGAGCCTGACAAACCCATCTCTGGTGCTATTCCTATTGTCTTGGCATGACTTTCTCTTGAAGTTTGATGAAAGGGTTGTGCTTGTACCAGAGCTTGAAGGGTAAGGATTCTCGTCGTTTCTAATGGTTCTTGTTCGCGAGGTCGACTTTGATCGATCAGTAGCATGTCTTTGGCATATGTTCGGAGACGTCGAGTTGTTTTCAGCTCCGCTCCGGCTCCGAACAAGGCGGGGAGACGGTGACGTGGCCGGTGGCCGGTGGCGGCGTGTCAAAGGAGCTTGCATGATCGTGTTATGGTGGACATGTTTTGATATAGTTGATACTTGTGTGTATATATGCAAGTGGTGAGAAGTCGAAAGCACGTCTTAAGTAACAGAAACAGAGACATGACATTGCATGTAGATGAGTAGATCGAAAGGGAAGACTTTGTTTCATGAGTTCACGTCTACGGTTAAATAAAATCTAATGTTTTAAAAATAAGAGTAGAACTTAAATAATATGTTTAAAATTAAAGGTTCAACTATTTTTATAAAATTAATTAAAAATTAGATAAAATTTAAATAAAATCTAATGTTTTAAAAATAAGAGTAGAACTTAAATAATATGTTTAAAATTAAAGGTTCAACTATTTTTATAAAATTAATTAAAAATTAGATAAAATTTAAAAATTTTAAAAATTATTAAAAGGGATTATTTAAATTGAATAATTTAAAGTTTAATTAAACAATATTGTTAAATAAAAATTAATTGATTTATTTTAATTTTTAATAACTTATTAATTTATTAAAATTAATCGATCAATTACAAAAAAAAGTTGTGTATAATTGATGACCCTCTCCCAATCATAACATAATTATATTACTTAATCATGTTCCTCACTTTATTCAATTAATATTAAGAAAATATAGAATTCCATTAGATCCAAATTATATAATAAAAAAGAAGGTGAACATAATAAAAACGAGAAAGAAAAAGCAGAATTGAAAGGAAAACACAAACACACGTAGATGTATCATGTACCATAGTTTTAAATTTATAAATATTAAGAAATGAACAACACAAAATATAAATATTAATGTGACTACCAATTATATTTTCACTAAGGCTATATTTGTTCAGACGTAACATTTTTATTGTCGTGAAATGTAATGTAAATAGATGTAATATTAGACAATTGTTGTTTCAGAAGGATGAAAAAGTTCATAGTGTAATATAGTGCAATGTTGTTTGAAAGAATAATTTATAATGTAACATAATGAAAATTTGTTTATCATTTTACATTTCATCATATGCCTTCCAAATTGAAGATTATCATTTTTACTATTTATGATAGAATAAGATGTAATATGAAACTTTCTTTTTTCATCCCATCACATTCCATTATTTTATAAACATTCATCCTAAACGATGGAATAATATTATATTACATTCAATTCCATTAATAAACCCCCAACTAAACATAGCCTAAGAAAATAAGAAATAACAAATGCATGGCACGTAAATAATAAAAGGGTAACAAATTTTGCTCTAATTAAAAAAGAAAATGAAACAAACATCAAATTGACTATAAAATTATGTAGTGAATAGTGGAAACAAGTTTTGAATAACTATTTTATGTGAATAATTTTAAGAAAATCCTCATTAAAAGGTGAGAACAAGAAAATGCATAGCAAGAAAATCATAAAATGTAACCAGTCTTGTTTTATAAGGAACAAAAACTAAACTAATTATAGAATTATGTAGTCATTTAAATGTAATTATTATACTCTCAAAACCTCAATAACATAAAACCCTTTTTATATTACACTGAATTTCAATATCAAATTTTCTTAAGACAATCTTTAATCAACACTATTTATCACATTAATATGGATTCATTCTTTTAACTTGTGAGATGTAGCAAGTGATGTAAAGAAAGAACAAACAAAATAGCTTAGTTGATCGACAAAAAGTGAAAATTCTTCCATTAACCTTCGTGGTTTGATACGGAGGATGCTATTTATTACTTTTTGTTGGGGCATAGAGTGGTTGTTCTCGTCTGTTAATGAATGAATGGATAGAGAGGGGCACAAATCACAGAATAACACACGAAAACGAGAATAAGGAATTGATCCCCCTTAATTTATTGGTTCGGTATGAGAAAGGCTATGTTAGGTTCGTTAAATTCCGTAGAAGTTGGCTAACTCTTAATCTTAAAGATGGAAACTCACATTCTACCTAGTACTTTCCCATTTTGACAGAACTCATATCAGCAAGAAGAGTTTGGTTTTTCACATGAATTCTCGTTATAGGATAGAGTTATATGTTAACAAGATGAAACAAGAGATACCAAAACGATGCTACCCAGAAAGTTGGAACTTGTTTCGATGCTATTACTACACTACTACTAAAATGACAGTGATCACAATTAAAGATATCAAATCTTTTCATATATGAATACAATGAAATTTGAGATAATAAAGAATATTCTTAACATTAAATAATTACATAAAATGATAAAAATTGAAAGTAAATTTACCTATATTAGAAAGCGAATATTTTAATATTACTAAACTTAGATGGGTCCAAGTTTTAAATAAGAGAATGATGTAGATAAGAGAATAATTCCTTCCAATCTCATATTAACTCGTTCTAGCTTGTGCTGCAAGTTCAACCAAAGTAACCTCGGTTTCAGCAACTTCTGGAGCTGGTAAATTGAGATCAAAGAAGCAAGTAGACTTCCCAGAACTTGTGGCATTAGGCAAGTAAACAAAGTGCACTCTCTTGTGTCCACCGAGTGCTTCGCCGGACTTAAAAACTCTGTCGCAATATGGACACTTAAATAATCTTCTTCTTCTCTCAGTAGCTCGTTCACAGAACTCACTCGAGTCACTACTTTCTTCGACCTCATCTCCCTTATCAGGAAAGCTTCGATACCCTTCTCTTGGCTTTCGATTCTTAGCAGCAACAAACGTTTTTATTTTTTTGTGATTAGCTTTGTGCCCACCAAGAGCCTGATAAGATCGAAACGATTTTCTACATGCTTCGCATCTGTATTTACCAAGTTCAGGTTGCTTATTCTTCCCATGGATTCCCTGAGTTGCACAAGTTTCTTTAGCTTTCATGTATTGCCCCACTATTTCTGAATCTAGTTCTACAGGGCTTACACGTCCATGACTAAGCATAACTAACCATAGCGCAGCATCTGCATCATCTACGACACTAAATCTATTGGATTCAGAAGTTACCTGTTTCGATGACTCCATTATCACCATCGCTGGTTCGGCCACCTTTTCGTTTGATTTAAGTGGCCTTTTCGATCTCCTTCGAGTTGGGCTCCTTGGAGATTCGATTTCACTCTCTTCATTATCATCGAGACTAGGCTTTGAAGTATAATAGCTCACTGATTGACTAGGTGGCTTGTTTGGAGCATGTTCGATGTTACTTGAAGAAGATAAGGAAGAAGATTGCGACTTTGAAGTTCCGTTTTCGAGTTCTCGAGTAGGAGGAGGAGGAGGTTTGGACTGTTTAGGAGGAACCCGTAGCTTAGCTAAATGAGATCTCATGTGTCCTCCCATGGCTTTCCCATTAGCAAAGCTTCTGCTGCAGATCTTACAGGTTTGTCTCGAGTCCATTGATCACTGGGAAGAGACGAAAGTTTCAAGCTTGGAAGGAAGGATTAGGTTTTGCTTACTACAAAAGAATGAAGTTGAATCTTAACGCAGTAGATTAAGAGTCTACGGACATAAAAGGAAAAAACAAGAAAAATTAGAGTATTTATGACACTTACCATAAAAATAAAAAAAAAGAAATATTAAACATTATATGATATTTTTAAAATATTACATTATTTTTTTAGAAATAATCTTTCTACTAGTTAAGGGTACGACTGCATACTACTAGACCTCTCTAAATCTCGAACCTCAGTAAAATTTCTACCAGGTGTTATTGCAATATATATCTATTTTAATTGTTCCATATAATATATATAAACAATATAATACCGAGTGAAACAAAACATAATTTTAAAGAATTAAATAATAAATTTATAATTTATAAATTAAAATAAAAATTGTAAAGACGATGTATTTTCAAGTATTAAAGAATTTAACAAATATGAAATATTAAAACACATTAATACAATTTAATTTATGATACTGTTAGAGGAAATCTCCTCTAATTTAGCAGATATCGTGATCCAGGGAACTTTCTCTTAACTATTTATTTAGATCGTGATAAGGAGCAAGAGTATTTAAAGAAAATCATAGATTATCTTTTAAAATGTTATCTTCAAAGTATAAGGTCTACATTATTTGATTTTGATATAACATAAAAAACCGTATTATGGAATCACAAGTTAATTTATTCCCATCTATACAAAACATCAATGTTACATTGTGGACCGGAAGTTAGATCGGTACAATTTTGAAAGAGTATTGAATTGTTAAAAAATTGCCGAATAAAATTAAAGAATTTGAAAAATAATTAGAAGAAATTTTTTTTATCTAAAAAAATATAAAGTTTAATTAAAAAAGAATATTATTAAATAAAAAATAATTAGTTTATTTTGGTTTATAAAAATTTATGAAAACTTACCAATTAATTAATAAATTAATCATTTTTAACAATAAAAAAGATTAAACTAAATTAAAATTAAAAATTGAACCAGAAAGTTAATCGGTTCATAAATTATGTAAATATACATAATAATAATTCATAAATTATGAGTGATGATGGAATAGGCTCTTAAGAATTTGCATGATTTCAAAAAGAATTTCCAAGTGAAATTCAAGTATATAAACATATGACTAAAAAATTGAATAGGTTTGGGGGATTAAAAGTAAAAACTTTGAATAAGCCAACTTACCAACTTGACTTTCAATTTTTAGGTTTTATTTACTTTAATAATTTTTGTTGTTAAAAATTAATAGTTTATCAATTAATTAGTCAATTTTTATAAATTAATGGTTTTTTATAAACAAAAATAATTCAATTAATTTTTATTTGACAGTCTCATTTTCAATTAAAATTTAAATTAAGGGCAATCTTCTTTAATCATATTTCAAATTATTCAATTTTTAATTAGTTTTATGAAGGTTTAATATCGATTGAACCTTTTAAATCTTAAACATGTAGTTTTAACTTCTTTTCCGGTTTTTTAAATATTGGTATAAACTTTAATTTTTACATCAATTAAATTTAAAAATTATTATTTAAATTAAATTGAATATGTTAGATTTTAATGAGATTTGGATCCTTTTTTCATTTTATTATAAATTATTCGTTTTAAATATATTATTTAACAAATTAATAATTTATATGACCCACACTTTTTAATATTTAAAGATATTATAGATATTCAAATTCTATTTGCAAATATATTATAAAATGGAACTAGATAAATTAAAAAATCAAAACATTAATATGTATTATCTAATCAAATGAATTATATTTATAAATTATGATTTAAGAATTACACGTAAATATAAGAATATATGCTAATTTCTTCCGATAATAATACAATCCAGCAATTTTAAGACCCAATTTGAGTCCATACAAAAGCATTAAGACTAGTATTGACAATATAGGCTCAAATCTAATTTAAAATTATTTTAAATGACTTTGAATTTAATTAAAATTTGATTTGAGTTTAACTTGTTGGGCTTAGTTTCGAATAAAAAAAAATTAAAATTTTATGAGTGGATACAAAACAGGAGAATCCAAAGGTTTTAGATCGAGTAGGATTAAAATTTCGTAGGTGGAGTGTAACTTTTCAAGACATAGGATAATTTATCATCTCGAACAATTGAGAGACTAATGAAGACTTAATTCACCGGATCAGATCAAAGTGAATTAAATAGATAAGTGCATAATGAGTTTTGTATGATAGGAAGATATCACTCAAAGCTTAAACGTAAATTTTATTGTTTGGCGATTAAGTTGACAATGTTCTATAGGGAAAAGTGTTAGTTCATCAAATAAGTGCATAGTCTAAGTTAATGGTGATAAAGATAAAGATGCTAAGTTGGATGTGCAATCTTGCTAAGAGAGATAAAGCCAGGAATATAATAGTAAGAGATAAATTAAAGGTAACTAATATTATCGACAAATTAAGAGATAAAATAATTAGGTGGTTTAAATATATTAAGAGGAGACATTCAAACGCTCCAATGAAAAGATGCGAGAAGAATCGTACTTAAAGATTGTAAAAAAAAACGAAGATCTAAGAAGAACAGGAGGAAGTGATAAAAATGATATAACAATGTTAAAATTTACCGAAAATATGACCTGCTATAATTTTCTTTTAATGTATTAGGATTCAGACAATTGATCATCTCGTAGTTTCCATAATCAGTATTATTATTGTTATTATTAATCTTCTATAATTTTTTTTAATGTATTAGGATTCAGACAATTGATCCTCTCGTAGCTTCCATAATCAGTATTATTATTGTTATTATTAATCTTCTTTTTTTTCTTCTTATTATTTTATTTTATTTACTTATTTTTTTAGATTACTTAAAAACAACCTTTCTATTAATTAAGGATAAAACTGCATATTACTGGCCTTCTCAAGCATCGCATGTTAACGAAACTTTTATGATTGTTAAATTTTTACTAGTATTTTGAACTTTTTGTTGAATTTTAGTCAAAATTGAATTAGACTAAAAGCTACAACTGGAGCTCAATTAAATTTTATTTTTTAAAAATGCAATTTAAGTTTAATATAAATGTTAATCAAAATGTATATTAAACTTAAATTGAATTTTTAAAAAATAAAATTTAATTGAGCTCCAGATATAGTTTTTAGTAATTTAAAAAATGTAATCATAAATTGATTTTGAGCCAAGTTTATTATTTTTTGAGAAAATTTTGAGCCAAGTTTAGTTAGCACAGATCAGTAGCTAACCGACGTGTCGTTTTCAATGCCGTACGCAAAAAAGATCTGTTCCCGCCATAGACGCGCTTCTTAGTTCTCAAGCCGTGACCGGTCTTCACATATCCGCAACGAGTAAACAGTTTCAGTGTCTCTTGAAAGGAAGCTAGGCTATGGAAGATTCTAGTACGAGTACCTGTACGACCCATGACAATTCTGGATCCGGGGCGGGTAGCATCTCTAGGATCCGTCTGGAGAACTTCATGTGCCATGTTAATCTCGAGATAGAGCTCAGCCCCTGGGTCAATTTCATCACCGGCCAAAACGGAAGTTCGTAACCTAACCCTAAATACATGTTGTTCCTTTTGAACAATATTTCTTCTTTTTATTTCGCAGTGCAATGTGAAAATGTGAATAAGGAATTGGGGCTATTAGTTGCTTTTCATGATTGGAGTGTTTTTGGTTTAATATGTTAACTGAAAGTTGTGTAGTTAACGAGCTGATCAATTGGGATGACACTACTGTTTTGTGTTGGTGGCGTGTAGGTGGTAAGAGTGCTATACTAGCTGCATTACTTGTGGCTTTTGGAGCTCGAGCTAGAACGACTCAGCGGGGAGCTTCTTTGAAGAACTTTATCAGACTAGGCTGCAGGTCTGTGCTGCTTGCGTGCTAATTTTAGGTTTTTCCTTTCGTGTTAATCACCGACGGTTCATATCTAAATTCATTCTAAATGAGCTTTATTGTGTGGACCTCGTTTGGACTAAATTGTTTTGAGCGAGGTTCTATTTGATCAATAGCTTATGTTAAATTGCAGATCTTTTAACATTTTGAGCTGAGTATGTTCATGATTTCAAAAAAGTTGCAAGTCTTGAAGTTTTTTATTGATAGTGTGTGGGTTTTGGGTTATTGGCTTCAATCTTTGCTCAAGGTTTTAACTTTTATATTGTTGAAGTCTATGTATTCTAATTCTGACTCGTTTTCTCTTTCTTGGCAGCTATGCTATTGTGGAGGTGGAACTGAGAAATCAGGGAACGGAAGCTTTTAAGCCAAATATTTATGGCAATTCGATAATTATAGAACGCAGAATCACTTCAACTTCCAATTCCACTGTTCTAAAGGATCATCGAAGTCAGTCTAATTTGCTGAAAATTATTTCTTTCTTCTTTTTGAGCCTCGATACCCTGCAATTCTTATCAGCCTTATTTTGAATTTTATGTCCATTTAATTTTTTGGTTTCTGTTGATAAAATGATCCAAATTAAAATTTTTGATACGTGGTCAAATTATAATCTTGCATCTCTCCGACTGTTATGGTTCCAGTAGATGAAAATGTCTCTGCCTGCTAATTACAGTGTCCGTAGATTAAATAAAGATACATATTGAAGCATTAATCAGAATTTTCCTAGTGTTTTTTTCTGCTTTTAGACTAGTGCTTTATACATAATGCAAATCATATTTGCTTCTTTTGGTCTTCCATCTGAGTCTTCAACAGGAAGAAAGGTGGCTACTCGGAAAGAGGAGCTTCATGAGCTTGTAGGACATTTTAGTGTAAGTGTTTTCCTTGCACTCATACTTTTGATTGAAATCTGAATTTCTTGATTTGTAGAGCAACATTTGGTTATTTAATTGGAGGATGGCAGATATATTAGTGTGTGCAACTTGAGTTGTATTGATATCATTCTCCTAACAATACCAATTAGCTGTATAAATACAATGCATCTGCCTGTGAGTAAACTTAACGATTAGTTTAATATAGTAGTCTGAATGAATGTGTGTGTTTCAGATGAGATACTGCTTTTTTAACAAAATCCTTTTGATACTAAAACTGTTTTCTTTTGTCTTTTCATACATTAGTAATGGAGTGCTTGGATGGATTAAGAATTGCTAAGATGACATATAATTGAAAGGAAACAGCAGTTTTCAAGAGTGTAAAAATGTTTTACTGTTTTTAGTTTCATGGTTAGTCAAAAAAACAAGTGTAGAGTCATATAAAGACTGACAGTATTAAGCTTTGAAAATAAATTTTTTTATGTCTTCAATAATGTTGAATGCCTTAAGCACTCAAGCACCATAAATATAGATTTAAAGGCTGGCAAATTTCATTAGAAAGTGCAGCTAGAAGCTACCTCTGGAATGTAAAATATCTTTATCTAAGTTGGCTGTTATATGTCGGAAAAAAAAACTGATTTGTGCTATACATAAGCTCTATATGCAGTAGGGGCACAGGTTTTCAATAGTATACGGCATTACAGCTTTTAGTGCTGTTCCTCATTTATGGTTTTGGCATGATTTTCATTGATGGACTATCTTGTAGAAGTCCTACCCTTTTGATAAAGGATCCTTGCTGTTAGATTTGTCTCCAACCAGTACCATTCAACACTGGATTCACCATAATGCTTCCAAGCCTTCTGACTTTTCTTTAAATTCATGAGCTTCTTTTTCTGGTTTCGGTCCCCTCCATATCTATCTTTTACATGGTCTTGATACTTGTATCACACTCTTTGCTTGGGTAAATCTCTTTCTTTTTTCTTATTTTTGTTTCCTTGTTCTCATCTGTATATTGTTTATTATCTTGTTTGCTTTTTAAGAGAATAAAAATGTTTTCTTTGCAGATTAACTCCATCATGAATGTCTAAGATGCTTGCTTTCCACAATGTGCAGATTGATATTGAGAACCCTTGTATTATAATGGGTCAAGATAGTAGCAGAGACTTTCTGCATTCTGGAAATGACAAAGACAAGTTTTTGGTAAATATCTATTCCTGCAGTTGTGATCTGATGAGACCTATGCAGGCTATATTGACATTTGTTGTTCAGTTCTTTTTCAGGGCTACTTTTCTTCAACAAGTTGATGATCTCTTACACAGTGTCAACAGCCAATTGGCGGACGCAAATGGGCATCTTGATCATTTGGAGGCTTCAATAAAACCCATAGAAAGGGAGCTGAATGAGTTGCAGGGAAAGATAAAAAATATGGAGCATATTGAAGAACTGTCGCAGCAAGTACAGGAATTAAAGAAGAAGCTTGCATGGTCATGGGTTTATCAGATAGACACGCAGCTCCAGGAACTAAGTGCAAAAATTGCAAAGTTTAAGGATCGTATACCCAAATGTCAAGCTAAAATTGACTGGGAACTAGTAAGAAACTATTGATTGCACCAAAATGTTTTGTGCTTACAAGATTGTTATTATAATCTATTACTAAATTTCTATTTTTGAATTTCATATTCCCAATATCTGTTGAATTTTGCATTATATAGCACATACGTGTTCAATTTTCTTATGGACAACCAAGATATGGGCTTCAAGCTGCTAGAACAAAGCGTTGAGGCTGTTAATCCTTGTTTAAGCAGTGACTTTATCATGGAGAAATCACAGCAGTAACGCCTTTTTTATTCTGGTTTAAACATGGTGTTGTTTGACAAATTTTTTTTAAAGATTCAAGTATGTTTTGGATTAATATTATGTGCATGTGAAAATCCACTGGATACCCCCTATCTTCAAATTTTTTCCATAAGGGCATTATTTTCACTTTATCCTATGCATGTTGTGTTCAGCGTAAGAACATTTTGAATTTGTTGAAATCACTTGCATTACATATTGCTTGCCGTGAACTGCTTTTTGTTAGTATACTGGATGATATTTTTTACTTTGTAACTTTTAAGATGTTTATGCTTCATGAATTAATTTTGCAAGCTTAACTCTCAATTTTGTCTTTTACAGGGTAAGGTGGAGTCCTTGAGGGATCGCCTTATGAAGAAGAAGGCGCAAATTGCACAGATGATGCAGAAAACATCAGAAGTGAGGAAAAAGCAGGATGAATTTCAGTACTCTATTTCCTTGGTATGTCAGTAGATGGATCCAAGTTTTTCTAAAATCAGGTGACAAAAGGATATGTTTAGAAACTGCTGCAAAAGCATGAAGTAGTCTGTGATTAATTAATTAATAAATATATATATATTTTGGAGCATGCTAAACGGAGATAAATAGTCAAAATGTGGTTATTTTAACGTTGAATTTGAACTGAAATATTGGTAAAACCATACGTACAAGATGAACTTGCTTACTTAGTTTTGGTAACTATGTTTTTCTGCTCCCTAAGAAACCATTAGTTGCCTTTCATATTTTATGATTATATAGATAGTGCATTAACTTTTTTCTCAGGCAACGAAAAGAAAGCTTGAGTTAGAAGAGGAGCATGAGCTCCAGAATAACCAGATTTTGAGCATGATGAAGCGTATCAGATCTTTAGAACAACAACTTAAGGAAATCCATGAGCAGCATGTGAAAAATACACAGGTTTTCTGTCCATTTAAATTTGTTTACCACCTTTTTCTTCCCCAGTTTTCAGAGTGTTTACAATGTATTCATGCATTCGCTTAAGATGTGTTCGTGATTGAGTATTACCCTGCTGGTCATTCCTGCTCTCAGTTATTTGGAAGCTGTGTACCTTGACAAAGATCCTGGCGATATTGAAGATTCTCTGTTTATATCTGATGGGTTGTGTTCTTTTTCTTTTTAATATAAAATGGATGATGGTCATCAAGTTATCTTTTAGTGAGTTAAAAACGGTGAGACAAAACCCTACTGTTGTCAGGTGTATGTGGTATATAAAAACTGTGAAACTTCTGGAACCTGTTGTGCCAACCTTTGATTCTGGTTGGCTTCCTTGTACTATGAATAGGAACTTCGTGTATTACAGTGATTTATTGAACATGAAGCTAACAGTCGTCATTGTGCCACTGGCGATGAGGAAGTTAGTACTATTAGTAAGAACATTTTCAGGACTTAAAAACTTCTGAGAAATGCCAAAATAACAATGTTGCTTATACCTTCTGCCCTTATGATGTTTGAGTTTGGAAGCATTTTAACACTAGTTATCTCTGCAAGGTATTCTTAAGTAACACTTTTATGTCTTGGACTTTTTGTACTGCTGCAGGCTGAAGAATCTGAAATAGAGGAAAAGATAACGGAATTGCAATATATGGTTGATACTGCTAATTCTGAACTTTCAAGGTTACAGACATTCATCTTATCATCTAAGTTACCTATTTTGTCAATATGGTTCTGATTACCTGGCCAATCTATCAAAATGTAGGTTAAAAGAACAAGAGAGTGTGTTATCAGAGACCTTTTTCAAGATTACAGATGAAGGCAGAAAAGTTACTGAAGAGGTATTCAGATCCTTTGTTGACTTTTATATTTGGAGTCCATCCATTTCACATTAAAAAAGCAGTTAGAATCAGTATCAAATGATCTTTAGTTTTCATGTTATTCCTGAATCTGGTTATTGGTGATATATTCATTTGGCTTCCCACTTCATGTCTTTGAGGATTCATGTTAGCCATTAGTCTAATGCAAGGCCTATGAAATGTTCAATAAGTAATTATTGTCGAAAGTTGGGCAGGGCTTGCTGCTCCAGGTTTAGTTATGTCTTCTCTAAACTAAGTTCAGCATAAGTTACTAGCTTAATTTAGTATGATCATACTGTAGTAGTATGCCCAGATGATTAAATTGTTCTCACTGTAGATTGAAGGTTATGGGAAGAAGGAACGTGAAATCCGTGCACACATCCGTGACCTTCAGCAACATAAAACGAACAAGGTTCATTTAATTTTATGTATTTCCAGTTTTTGCTTTTGAATCTGACAATAGATCTTTCTGGGCTTTGCGAGTTCAAATCCAAATGTTTTATGCATTCATGTTCTTTTTCATGACATTGAAATCCCCATGCATAATGGTGATCATGTCATTACTTAGCTATGAAAATATTTGCTTGGCAGGTTACAGCATTTGGAGGAGACAGAGTGATCCAACTATTGCAAGCAATTGAGAGACATCACCAGAGATTCAATAGGCCACCTATTGGTCCTATTGGTGCTCATATCGTAAGTACTTGAAAACCTTACTGGACTTCACTCAGTATGGGCACAGCCAGGTGCCCCCATTGCCTCCAAAAACTTGTATATAAAAATATTATAATTTTGAATTTTTATCTCATAAAAAAATTAAAATTTTGCCCCCACTTAATTTTTTTTTATTTTGCCCCCACTCAAAAAAATTTCTGGATCCGCCCCTGGGCACAGCATGAAGAGAAATACATTGTAGCTACCTTACGAAGTGGCAGCCTTGACTTGATGAAACTGCAAAACTTTCAACATTTCTTGAAGTGCTGGCTTTAAAGTAAATGCAGTAGTGTTTTGTTGTGGTAGTTTGCTAGATTTTCAAACAGGGAGGGTTAGAATGTGTGAACCATTTACAACTCCACCTAACAACTTAAGCTTACGGATTGATTGATTTATTGACGTAGCTTCGATGGTTGAGACGTTTTGAGTTCAAATGATGCTGCCCTTTTTTGGTTTCCTGATAGGAGAATTATAGATAACTTAATGGTTTGATATATATGAACTAAATGGAGAAATTAGATCACTCTAATTTATTGAGTTCTCTATCTGAATCTTTGACTTGCGTGTTCAATTTGAGACTAAACGTTGCTATTAATCCATAAATGATGTTCATGTGGTCACTAGATTTCTAAGAAACTCAAAACCACTGTGTTGTATTATTCAACTTAACACTAAGGTGTTCCGTTCTTGATTAAAAACTGCAGAGTTTAGCTAATGGTGATACATGGGCTCCTGCTGTTGAAAATGCTATTGGGAAGTTGCTCAATGCGTTTATAGTAACCAATCACAAGGATGCTCTTCTTCTTCGAAGATGTGCCATTGAAGCAAAATACAATAGCTTACAGATTTTAATATATGACTTTTCCAGACCAAGGTAGTTGGATTATTGTTTTGTTATTTGCATGCCTGTCTCACCTCCAAATTATTATTCACTTTTGCGTTCCCTCTTCATTGATAGCTCTTACATTTTGTTTTAGGTTATTGATACCTAGCCACATGCGTCCCCAAACAGATAACCCAACAACACTCTCTGTTATTCATTCTGACAATGATACAGTGCTAAATGTTTTAGTTGATCTGGTAATCTATACACATGCTATCATTATTATTGTGATTTTGATTACGAATTGTACAATCTTTTACTTACATTCCACTTATTTCTCCAAGAATTTTACTTTCATGATCAATTTCCTTACATTATCCTTTTTCAGGGAAGTGTTGAGAGACAAGTGCTTGTAGAAGATTATGATGCTGGCAAAGCTGTTGCTTTTGAAAAAAGAATTTCAAATCTAAAGGAGGTTTACACTTTAGATGGATACAAGATGTAAGTTGGGATACATTGTATCTCTTTTGGATTCTGTGATATGTACTTCTTGATGAAATTACGGGTAAGTTTACATGGGACTGTATGGGGTATGCATGTGGTTTAATTGTATAGGATACAGAATGTAATTGCTTTTATTGGTTGATTTAAGCTAAAATCATCTATAAGCAAGTGGGTAATTTTGTGGTTTATTGGCTTACTTGTTTATGAAGTTGGAGTATATGTGCTGTTATTGGAAATGGACTGTATAAAAGCAGCAAATAATTCTTGGCTAAAACCTCTTTCGTCTGAGTGGATGTACAGATTATGGTCCTTATCCTCTGAATGTGTATCTACTGCTGAATCTCACTGCTTTCACATCTGTTGTTAATATTTCATACTTCTTAGGTTTTCTCGTGGGTCAGTTCAAACTGTTCTTCCTCCAAACAAGAAACTTAGAACTGGCCGTCTTTGTGCCTCATATGATAGCCAAATTATGAGACTGGAAGAAGATGCAACATATGTTAGAAATGAATCTGAAGAGTGCAGGAAGAGAAAACGAGATTATGAGTTAAACCTGCAGGATCTTCAACACAATCTAAAGGCTGTGAAGGTTACAGAAGTCCAATTCTTTTTCTTACAAGCAATATGTGTTTAAGACACTTGTCAAACATCTTTCACTTCAATCTTTTTTATGGTTGGACTGTTTCCTTCTCCTTGAAGGCCTGTGTCTGTGTTTTCTGAAAATTGCTAGTTTCTCTGTTAAACTAATACTGGAATTGATGGTGATTATTGATCTCGAGTTACTGCAAGTTGTATTTTAGAAGGCAGCTGCATAGAACCTAAGACCACCATCATTCAAATAAAGTGGGCACATTACCGTCATGTTACAGTTGTTTTCTTGAAGACTATTTCTTTTATCTGTTTTGGTGGGACTGCTGCCTAATAACTAGATTGAAGTCCTATTGTGTTTGTTTGACTTGACAAGCATTAGTTGAACACTTTAGCACCCATGTGGGTTTAAGAAAATTTTAGTTAATCTGCATTATACATATTATGTTGACAACAAGAATCTTGATTAAATTGCTTCTTTTTGGTCGAGAGTTGTTTATGGTGAATCATCTCCATCTTATTGTTTTAATGTAGGGGAGACGTATGAATGCTGAAAGGGATTTATCTTCTAAGAAGCTGGCACTGCAGGATGTCAAGAGTTCACGTGCTCCAGAACGTAGTCCATCAGCTGTGTCGACTGTTGATGAGCTTCACCAAGAAATTTCTGTTTGTTCTGTGTTCCTTTTTGTTGCCCTCTTTCTCCTTTTTACTTTTGACGATAGCATTATTGTGTGAATCTCATATCTTTTTGTTCTGTATGTGATGGAAGTGTTTCTTTTCCCTCATGTTATGATCTTGTTTTTGATGTTGCATAGATCATCCAAGAGAAGATTCAAGAAAAGAACAATTTTCTGGAGATGCTCCGTAGCAGGATAAATGAAGCCGAGGCAAACACGAAGGATCTTAAATTATGTTTCGAGAATTTCTGTGGTATACTAACCATCAAAGTTTTGTTTCATTTAAAAGCATCTCAAACTCTGCTTGCTTTGTTGCCAATTATGTGAAATTTTAATGTAGACTCTGCGAAAGAAGAACTTGAAGTCTTTGAGAAAGCAGAGAGGGAGCTAATGGAGATTGAGAAAGATCTGCAATCTGCTGAAGCGGTCTCCCTACCTTATCTCCATTCTATTCATACTGATATTAACTGTTGAGATTATAACTTGTACTGTTGCAATTTTTCTCAGGAAAAGGCTCATTATGAAAGTATAATGACCAACAAGGTCCTTCATGATATCAAAGTGACAGAGGCACAATATCGGGAGCTTGAAGAAAACCGTAAGGTGCAGTTTATGTTTTATAGACATAGATATCCAATCTCACTAGTTTGTTCCAACTCCGCATTAAATGTTTTATGTTAAAACTTAATTTAAGCAGAAGAATATTCTCATTTTTAAGAATTAAGACTTTTTTCCCATATCCTGCTTCTAATATACGTTTTGTCAAACTTAAGGAGAACTGCAAGAAGGCTTCTATAATATGTCCCGAGGATGAGTTTCTAGCTTTAGGAGGATGGGATGGGAGCGCACCGGAACAACTTAATGCCCTATTAAGTAGGCTGAATAAGAGACTTCAGAATGAGAGCCATAGGTAATGACATGATCTGGAGCCTTGCAGCAATAGCACAACTTCCGAATTTCAGATAGTAAATATACTTTCCATAATATGGCAGGTATCCAGAATCAATTGAGGACTTAAGAATGCTATATGAGTTAATGGAGCGCAAGATTTTAAGAAAGCAACAATCATACAGAGGTTTTCGAGAAAAATTGAAGGTATGTGTTTCAATTTTGCCCCTTTCTGTTCGTTTTTACATTAAAATTTTATTTAGGTTTGACGAATTAATCCAACTGGGATGTGGTATAGCAAAATTTGTAGTTGTCTCAGTAACCTTTCCTGCATTTAGTGCCTACTAACAGAAGTCAAACCTCAACCCTTATAGTTGCAAGGCCAGAAGTTCAATACAGCTCCTAGCAAAGTTACTTCTTCATCTTGTACAGATATTATGATCATGACAGAACTTTGGTTTTGATTTTCTTGTTTTACATGGTCTATGGCGGAAATGGCTAGCTGCATATTCTGTGTATGAATCAGCTATGGAAAATGTTAAAAAACATATTAGTGTGACACTAGCTTATTTGGCCCTAGGCCACTCCACTTACTTCCATGATCCTTGAGCTTAGCTGCATGATATATTTAGTCTGACTAAAATTCATCCTTTATATACGCCTTATTTTATGAAGGTCAAAGTGGAGGAAAAGGTTTAGAAAAAGAGGAGAAAAATATTTATGCTTATAAAGCTAAGAAGTTTGTGGTTGAATATAAGTAATTTTGAATGTTTAGAGGTTTGATCTTGATGTGGATGGCTTGGACGATGAGAAACATGCCAGTAACTTTGTGACCTTGTCTTTGTTCCAATTTATGGCAAGAGCAACAACGCTATGTCAAGTTTTACCTTTATATGGTTCATCGATTTTGTAGGTGTATTCTATACTTTCTTGTTTAAGCTTTATGATTTATGGTATTAGTTTATCATTGAAAATTTTAAATTGCACATGAAATATTCCATGCTGTAGTTAAAATGTCTTTGTTATTTTCCTTCAGTTTTGCCGGGAAGCATTGGATTTGCGATGGAGAAAGTTTGAGAGGACCAGAAAGGATATAAAGTGTCAGTTGACTTGGAAGTATGGATTCTGTTGATTGCATTCTTTTGGAGCTTATTCTTAACTATTATTTCAAGCAACTCATTACCCATTACGTATAGCTGTCTAACTATCTTTTTTGCAATAGGTTTAATGGTCATCTAGGAAAGAAAGGGATTAGTGGGATGGTCAATGTTGATTATGAAAAAAAGACACTTAGTATAGAGGTAAGTGATTGTTCTGGAATGCTCATCCAAATGCACATATAAATAGCATCTGCTCTAGATTAATGTGCTTACTTTTTTCTTGGGCTACAATAAGCATTTTTTCTGGAAACTTGCTCTTAACCTGCGGCTGTATCTGTTGTGTATTAGGTAACAATGCCGCAAGATGCATCATCCAGCACCGTCCGTGATGCTAGAGGCCTTTCGGGTTTGAACTTTATGCCTTTGTTTCCTTTTTAGATATTTTCAGCTTAGGTAGATGCTCCTAATTGCCGATACATGAGTTGAAAAAATAAATTAATTGTTGGATTTATCAGTGGTTTATAATTTCATGTAATTTAGGAACTTTATCATTCTTGCATCAGCATCATCTTGCAAGTTATGCAAGTCTTTGCAAAGATTAATGGAGGATATATTCCGAGTCTCTGACCCAAACCAGGCTTCATAACGCAGAAACCTCATTTATTATTTGTCATTCTTTTGTTTAACTACTTTGCATACATACACATTGGTTGTTGAGAAGATAGGTACAATTCAACAATATGCAGAGTTGCTTATGCCATGATGTTTTATACTTGTTGATTAGGCGGCGAACGTTCTTTCTCAACAATATGCTTTACATTAGCTCTTCATGAGATGGCTGAAGCTCCATTCCGAGCTATGGATGAGTTTGACGTATTTATGGTAAAAAACTTCACTGATACTTAGTCATTTAGACGATTGGAGTCATCATAATCTAGCTATTTGCTGCATTCTTTCTTCCGTCTGTGTAGATTAATCAAGATGCTGCATATTCTAAGTCTATTTTTGAATGAAAGGCTGGGTCAGTTTAGGGATTTATTTTTTGATGAGTATGTTATTTCACCCGTTGGAATGTATCTCCAGGATGCAGTTAGCCGGAAAATCAGCTTAGATACTTTACTGGACTTTGCTTTGACACAAGGATCCCAATGGATAATTATCACTCCTCATGATATCAGGTTACCTCTTTTGCTTCAAATTCCCCTTAAATACATTATTCAGCAACATTTATACGTGCAATGATTTTGCTTTACTATATTTTTATAATTGAAATCTACTCAAGAGTTAACTTGGAGAATAAGCTTGTTCCTATTGTGATGACTTTAAGTTACATGTGATTGAATAAGAGTGGAGACTAAAATCGTATGTACAGTGTTGAGATCACAATCTAACTAAATGTTTTGTGTATAAACAGTATGGTAAAACAAGGGGACAGAGTAAAGAAGCAACAAATGGCAGCTCCCCGATCTTGACATGTTCTGTGCAACTCTTATATGTATATATTTGTACTTAAAGCAAGCAATATGAATGTTGAAGTGATTCTAATGATGATAGCTAAAATTGCAAAGGTACTATAGCTTTTATACGAAGCATCCACGATAACCATTGCAACTATAGGTTGCATAGAATAATTTCTAAGATTCTTGCTTTTGCTGCATTACCATTGATAACTTTGTGAGCTTTCATTAATACAATTACTTGTTGAAGTTGTCAATGATTGAAAATCAATACCATGTGTTTTTTTACCAATTAAGGGTAAAGTTGTGTACTATTATATCTCTTTAGATTTTTGCATATCATTGAGATTTTTAATGGTTAAAAAATTTAACCGATTCGATCAATTTATTCATTAAAACTTTGAATTTTTTAACTTTTTAGTTTAATTTTTAACTTTTTGGTTTAATTTATTTTAATAATTTTTGTTAAAAACTGATAAGTTTATTAATTAGTCAGCCAATTTTTATAACTTAATAAGTTTTTATAAATTAAAATTAATTAATAAATTTATATTTAATAAAAATTTTCATTCTTTAATAAATAAAGATAATTTTTAAAATATATTTTAAAATTTAAATTTTCTTTAATTTTTAACTTATTTTATGAATATGGTTTAACCTTTTATTTTACTAGTTCTATTTTGATTGAAATAGAAAAAAATTACAAATTACAAAGTCTAATAATTCAAATACCCACGTATAAATCGAATTTGAAGGCGTTATGTATTGTCCCAAGAAAGAGTTGGGTGCTATGGTTTTTCGCACTTAGGTTTGAAAATGAAAAGGTTGATGTGGACTTTCCATGAAACATAGTTCCCAAGAGTCGTGCACCCACTTGATACCCTATCCAAGTTTTCAAACAGCGAGAAGAAGAAAGCAACCAACGGCTACTTGCTAACGGTCATGTTAAGGTCTCACATCAACTCTCCTACTTCCAATGCACATCTCTGCCCACCTTCTTCCAAGTGTATCCAGAAAACGATAAAACAATGTTTATTTATAAATTTATTAATACCCCATTTCCAAAAATATCAGATTGAAACAAAAATCCTCACAACCAAAAATTTAGTACTATTTTAATGTTCAGACACAGAAATCTTAAAGAGAAGGGTAAGAGCTGTGGGAGCAACAGATAGGAAAGGCAGGTTTAGTACCTGAAATGAAAGCACTGGTTCTTATTTTCTGACACAAATGTAATGTAAGAGAAAGATTAGCCACATTGAGATAGATATGAATGCAAGAAGAAGCGGAACTAACTAACTCTTAGCAACGACAACGCCCGTCGCCGCCGCCTCAAAGACGATGTCTTTATCTGCGGAGACACCAACGCCGACCCCAATCCCACCATTGAAGAAGAGGGCACCGAGCTGGTCAGACCTTTGGCTCAAAAACACAAAACCCTTGAAGCATGTCGTCTTGGCTATGCAACTCCAGTCTCTCGCTAGCCCCTCACCAACTAAAGACCCTCATACCAAGACTAAAACCCATACCTTAATCTCCAGTCTCTCTAATATGGACCGTACACTTCTTTTAAACGATGATATCCTTCTAAAGATCCTATCTTTGCTGCCCAGTTCCCAGAAAAGCCACAACTTTCTCGTTTGCAAGCGTTGGCTTAACCTTCAAGGACGGCTTGTACGGTCCTTGAAGGTGTTAGATTGGGAGTTTCTTGAATCTGGTCGCCTGATTACAAGGTTCCCTAACTTGAACCAAGTGGATTTGATTCGTGGTTGTATTCCTGCTCCTTATGATTCTGGTATTTGGTTAAGCCATAAGGTTCTTTCTATGCCTATTGATTCTGTGGTTTCTGGTTTTGTGCAAAATTGGAGAATTTGCGAGGAAAATTTGCTGCCTGTTGAGATTGTTGATAGAGGGCTTAGAGCACTGAGTTCTGGTTGCCCCAATTTGAGGAAGCTTCTGGTTATTGGTGCTAGTGAGTTGGGGTTATTGAGTGTAGCAGAAGGTTGTTCGACTTTGCAAGAACTGGAATTGCACAAGTGTAATGACAATCTCTTACGCGGCATTGCGGAAACTTGCAAATCTTCAAACTTGTGGGGAAGGTGGATGGCTTTTACAATTCTTTGGTTTCTGATGTTGGTTTAACTATCTTGGCTCAAGGGTGTAAGAGGTTAGTGAAACTTGAGCTTAGTGGATGTGAGGGTAGCTTTGATGGGATTAAGGCAATCGGACAGTGTTGCCTGATGCTTGAGGAACTTGCTCTTTCTGATCATAGGATGGGTGATGGATGGTTAGCTGCACTTTCATATTGTGAGAATTGGAAGACTTTGAGGTTTTTATCATGTAAGAGGATTGATCCTAGTCCGGGGCTTGACGAATAGTTAGGTTCTTGTCCAGCCTTGGAAAGGTTGCATTTGCAGAAATGTCAATTGAGAAATAAAAAGAGTGTTAGAGCAAT
>JANIPN010032090.1:0-22636 GCA_027478595.1 Erythroxylum anguifugum
CGGTTTCTTTGATTATATCTACTAACTCGTTTCTATTGAAGTTCCTAACTTTGGCTAAATAAGGCACTGATGGGGCAGTGTGAAGCAACTTCAACTACGCCGTCGTCCCTACACACACCTATCAAATTGCGTTCAAGCCCAAGCGGTCAGAGGCAGTTAAAGTGCGTGGCGCCACGCCAAGCAAGCCTATCGGAGAAGCTGCCCCCTACCCCTGTCAGTCCGTCCTGAGTGAGTGCATAAACATACGTGTAAATATCAAAAGTGGCTATTATGGAACATGAAAGGATTCTTCCCGCCGATTCTTCGTGCCTCTAAAAAAAATCTCAACGGTTAGAGCACCACAGCAGCCGTTACGCGGCGTAGATGGTTGCTCTGTGTATCAGCCTTACGGCACGGACTGCGATTAACAAATTAAATCAAAGAAGACAGCTATATTCGCCGAATCATTCCCGGAGATTCTTCAAGGAAAGGCCATCCTGACAAGAAGAGTTTCAAAAATCTGCTTTCAGAAAGCCAGCCGCAAATATGGAACAGTTTATAATCGAGTTTAGTCGCAATGTCCTTTTCTTTCGCCATGTCGAAACCAATGTACACAATGTGCGATTTTTAGGGCTCCGTCAAATGTCATACAGGATCACAGCAGTACCAACCACAATTGCCTTTTTGGCTAGGATGCTATGACATCGAGCCTATACTAGACCCTTGCCCTGAAGAGGAATGCCTTCGGTATCACAATCATGGTAGTTCGAAGACAATACATACTACGGTGTTCTTATCACCTGTTGATGATAACGCTTATGTCAACACTGCCAACAAACGTTGATGGGCAATATCTCGGTGGAATATATGGCCATAGGTGTAGGTAATTGGTGGCAGCGTCTGATAAAAACATCCTGTTCTTCAACTATAATGGTTTCTTTCTGACAGTCCTAGCCGCTCTAATAAAAAATACGCTATACTTCTTCAGCGGCTTATATACTTTTGACGACGGCCAAGGCGCTCACAATACATCGAATTTATACGCGGTTGAGTTGAGAGAAGGTTTGGATATATCCGGGCCTTTGCCACCAGATGCGTACACAGCATCCTCACTGCCAGCACCGGAGCTGGACTTGAACTCCGAGCGGGCTAGGCGCTCGGCGCTGTTCCACGACGGCACAAGTTTCTATGCCCATATCAATACTTGGGCCGGAGAGCAGTTGAGGCGTGATATATGGGTGTATAATGCCAATGGATCGGAAAATTGGTCACTTCGGGGCGTACAGACCGATATTGCCGGGGAAGACGACTTTATTGCAGGTCAAGAGGCTAGAGATGGAGCCGGACTGTCTTTTCACCTTGGAGAACAACTCGTGAATTCCACTAACGATGCTCTCGGACTGACTGTGTTCAATTCAACCGACCCTATGTCTCTCAGCTGGGACTCTCGAAGGGGTACAGTTAATAATCGGCCTCCAGGCATACAAGACGGAGGACTTGCCTATTTGCGGAAAGGTGAAGCTGGGGTCCTTATCGCTTTTGGGGGCTATAATCCCATCGACTCTGAAGATAGCGAGATTGATATCCTCTTGAGGTTTCCTCAGAATTTAAGTACCATCTTCGTTTACGATATCGCTTCTGATACTTGGTAAGCTCGCTATAAATAAATAATGTATGGTTGTATAGGCTGAAGTTGTTTAGGTATACTCAAGAAGCTACTGGAGAAGTTCCTAGTGGTCGCAGCCGTTTTTGTGTCGGCGTCTCGGCCGCTCAGGATGATTCCAGCTTCCAAATTATAGCATACGGAGGAATGAACCAACCCGAGCAAAGAACTCTTGGTGATATTGTTGTTCTGTCTATCCCATCATTCCGCTGGATAAGCGCCGAAGCTAGAGGAGATTCGGACGGAGATTTCAGTGCTTTTGGTCGTCATGGCATGAGATGTGACATGCTCAATGACAGGCAGATGATCATTAGTGGAGGTCAAGTTTCAGATAATAGAATGCCCTGGCCTGGTGAACCTGCACCCTTGCCAGTACCACTAAATGAATACTACAATCCTACTTTTCCTCCGATTCAGCTGTTGGATACTTCAGACCTAGAATGGCGGACGGAGATCAGCTCTAAGTTACCATACTCCGTTCCGGATAGCGTCCACGACATCATTGGAGGGAACAGTTTGGGAGGAGCCGTTGAGACTAGTCCGCAAAACGGCTGGAGTGATTCAAGATTGGAGGATATTTTCAGTCGAACCGTACTGAGAGAGCCACTTGACGAAGAAACGGAGCCCCTTGATGAAGACTCGGAGCCCTCCGATGAGGAGACAGAAACCCCCCCTGCTGAGACGGGCCAGAGCGCTTCTGATGCAGGCTCTGGCCTAAACGTAGGTGCCATCGTCGGCGGCATTTCCGCAGGCATAATTCTTGTTCTCGCTGTCGTTGTAGTCCTGATGTACAACAAAATACGAGCAAAGAAGAAAAGATCTCAGGTCCGCTCTTGGCCAAACTTGGAGAATGAGACATCCCAGGCTCCAAGAGCACAGTTCTCTCTCTCGGATGGTATTCAGGAGCTCTACTGTGGTAGTTTCCAAGAACTTCAACCTGACGGAATTCAGGAGCTCAAACCTGACGGTATTCAGGAGCTCCAACCTGACTGTATTCAGGAGCTTTATCCAAGCAGGATCCAAGAACCACACTACAATAGCTTTAAAGCAGCTTATACATCATGAGCTAAGATTATTAGGACCCTAAGGGCGCTATATTTATGCAGGTGTTTAATATATGTGTATAAGTTCCATTCATTGACGACCCAAAAAAGCCGCGGCCATGCTTTCGTAAACCTCTATGTCTCTATTACATTGCCGGGTACCTTTTGAACTCTTCCTCATTATGCAAGCACTGTACTAGCGTCTCCAAATCACGGTTAGCATTACACCTAGCGCTGTGCTTTATATTCAAAGTAAAGACCCGTTGTGCCGGCTTCCTGTCCATACTTCCTCCCCCCTTCAACTCCTTCTCCAGATCTCCTATATGCCTCTCCCTACAAACGTGCACCTAGTGATTAAACAGTTCCGGCCTAATGTTAAACATTTTAAATCCCCGACGGCACACGCGCCCACCAGCCTATTATCAAACGCCGCCCACCCTGCCCCTATTCAACAGCGCGACTATCTTCCCTACGCTCGCACAATTTAAAGCATAAACACAAATACAACCAGCATACATTACCCCCCCTAAACATCTCCCATCTCCCATCCCCAGGCCTCACCTAATCCGCACCCCGAAGCGCACGAAGCCTGTCCGCGGGCAGCAACGTGCCGTCCTCCACTCGTATCCGAGCGGAGCGCTCGACCGTGGGGGCCCCGCGGAGGCCCAGCCAGAGCTCGTCCCAGCCGGTGCCGAATAGGTAGGTCCGGGGCGGGAGGATGCTAGCGGTTAGGTTATGCAGGGCGGAGGCGATGCTGCTTCCCGGCGCTAGTTGGCTGCGGATGCGCACGTCCTAGTCTGTGTCGTCTTCCGGGATCGGCGTGGTGGAGGTGCCGCTTGCGGCGGCTCTGGGGGTTGGTTTTCGTTGGCATGGTAGCTCATTGGATCTTTCGTTGGGGGAGCTCTTTGGACGGGGGGAGGAGATCGATAGAGGGCGGGTTGGATTGCTTAGAGCTGGGTTACGTTGAGGTGGGCTATCCAAGCCAGGGCGGGGCCTTCGCCGAGGCACTGGCCTGGGCCTTTGTGGATATCTAGGAACTCTTGTAGCGTCGGGTTGTGCTGGTTCGTGATGGATATCAGAGCTGGGTTCGGCTTGCTGTAGTGGGGATGCCTCGCCGGCGCCAGGATAGGGGGATGATTTTGCCCACCTGGACGTTCTCTGTTGGAATTTCAGTTTGCCTTGGGAGGGAGGAAGGGGCTTACGCCTAATGCGGAGTTAGCAAGATAGGGGCTAGCGGTTTCTAGATGCCGTTGGGTGTCTCCATGGAGAAGGAGGTAATGGGAGCATGGTGCTTTCCGCTAGCCAAATAAAGGTCAAGCTACTGTGCAGCCATACGACTAAGTTAGATTTGAGCTATTGGGTTCAAACTCACAATAACCTATATTGGAACCTGTGACAAAATGGTCCGCCCCTTGGATTTCTTTTTTTTTTTTTTTTTGCGTATTATCAACCAACTGATATGGTGGAAGTTGATGCTTTTGACTACTTCTGAGCAAGGTTTTAGTCTACACAATAGACTTTTGTTACTTAGTGTAGCCCCTGGGACGGCAGGATCTTCTAGCCTGATGGCCCAGATCATAGGCTTGTTACACATAACCTGACCCAATTTTCACCGTCACTCTATGTACTGCCTAGTACATTTTACTACTGTCCGTTGGTGTATATTAAAGTCCGTCGATTTTTCCCTGTGTCTTTTTTCCATCGTTTATAAGATTGTACGTTATTTGACTGCCTTTATTGGCGTAAACATGTCATAAGACGGAGTTGATTGCTTAGGTAAGTAAGCAGGCAATAAAGCATACAATAGCAAATCATTATAGATAATTATACATCTGGATAGAATTTTAACTGTGGTAGAATTTCAATCGTATATATAATATGACCTCGCGCGTTGCATAAACTTCTTCGAGCGTTTACCACGGCGTTTGTGTCCTGTATCCTCTGACTCTGATTCTGGCGGTTTTGGTTCTGGCATGGGCCACATGAGCATTGTTATTTCCATGTTAGGTTTGATCACATGATCCCAAACTGACGGGAGTATAATGGAGTCGTCTGGACCCATTAGGTCATAGTGGCCTTCAGCGACGTGAAGCCCGTAAATATCAACATTTAACAAAGAACGCTTGATTAAATCTTGCATGTCCTAATAGAAGTTAGTCTCTGGTTAAAAAAGCGGTTGTATACCGACCCCCCAAGTGGCGGCAAATTGGAACGGGAAGATATGTTTCCGGCCAACTGCATCTTTAAATATTATAACCTCTTTCTTCCGGAATTTCTGTAGTGTCTTTATCAACTTCAAAGTTGGTTTTTTGCAATTTAAGCACATGTCTTCGTTTGAGAGCGAACGGCAGTCTGGGCACAAATAATTCAGGTTCTCCAAAAGACTTAGATTGCCTTTACTTGTTTGTTTCTTTTGGACACTGTCTGGGGATTGAAAGTCCTCCTCACCAGAATCTGGGTTCAGTGAGCTTTCCTCTGCTCCCGAGCTATGGTCATCGCTGTTTGGCTCTTCAAAACCATTTGGTGATAGAGCGGACAGCGCAAGTTGTTCCAAGTGCCGTCCAATATGACGTCTTAGAAGCTTTACCGAAATATGTGAGACACTGTTTAAGTCTTTGGCTACCCAACTCTCGCACATAAAAGGACACTCAATACGGCAAATTTTACTCTCGGCTTCCTCACATTTCGTTGAAATGGCATTTAGTTGTGTCGCCTCTATATCAGTTGAGGAATGGTCATACTTATCTGAGTGCAAATCTTGTAGGTGACGTACAAAACTTTGTTTCACATGAAACAAAGGAGCCTTGCAGAAAATGCAGCTCCAAGATTTTCTGTGGTTATCCAGCTCGTGCTGGAACCACTCTCGTCGTTTAGTGAATAATGGAGCTTCGCATTTGCTAAATGTACAAACATATGGCCGCAGGTCGTGAAATACATGCCTTCTATACAAATCTTTAGAAATTTCTGAGGTGTAAGAGTCGAAAACTTACTTCCACGCATTTCTGCTGCGGACAATTTGGACCGTGGAGCAGTAGGGGCACACAAAGGGGTCACCATAGTTTGCCTCTTTGGGCAACTTTGGTACGTTTACTCTTTGAGCTTCATCAAAAGCTGTTGGTGCGTATGAGGTTTGTGACCCATCTGAGTCATCGTCGGTTTTTGTCAGTACAACCTCAATGGGTGTGTTCGCCTCGGGGTGATAACTAGTAGCTTTAGTTAAAGCTAGACTCCGGTTATCATTTAAAGCACCTGCAGACATCTTGTAAGCATGATCTGTTCTGTACTTCAGAAAACGCTTTCGCTGTGTAATCGCCCGACCCATCTTATCTGCAAGCCAAGGCTTCCTGTGTTTCAGAGCCGGAAAAGTGTCATAGACATGCCTGATATCCCAATCAGATGGAAGGTGACCGTATGAAGCCGAAGCTCGGTCGTAGTCGTCTTCAATCGGAACGTTTCGTATGGCCATGGATAAACGAAACAGGTTCTTTATTGTCTGTTGAATTGTTTTGTACAACTCGAGAATAGATGTGGTTTCGGTGGGCCTACTCTCGAGAGGCTGATCGAGATCAGAGGAGTTCTCGCTACTGGCCGACATTTGTTCGATATCGGTAAACTCGGGATTATCTACAGTCCATACTAGATTCTCCTGTTCACCAGATGCCAATTTGTACACTGAAAGATAAGAACAGTTAGTAAGGGACCTCACTTTTAGCGAATTGGGTGGGAAGTACCTTCATGAGCACAATCATTAATGTGATTGAGGAACTTCAGTACCGTCCCCTTAGCATCCGAATCATGCTTAAGTCGGTGGTCCAAGGAGCTTTGCTTGTGTGATTCATGTAGGGCACCAATATTGTTTGCCCATATGGATAATTTCTCGATCTCATCTTGGAAGGCCTCCAAGTCCGTGAGCCACGAAAGTTCCGACTTGTTTGCCTTGATGGTATCGTTTGCACGATTTAAACCACCTAGAGTCTCTCTGCAGCAGAGTGCGATTTCTTTTTGCTCTTGTGATGATTGCATCATAGTTATATAGATATAAATCTGGCAATTGGCCTGTCATGAAGTGGGCGTACAGGTTCAGCTTGATATATCGCTGAAGCACCTACAATTCGCCAAGCTGTAAAGCGGGGCGCATTTAAGCCCCGCAATATATATATTACGACTATAGATGAACACATTCTAAACTTGTCACCGTAATAGGTTTACTTGTTCGGCATGCAAGATAAGACAATATTAGGACGCTTGACACCAGTATAGGTCACTGCCTCCGTGGCCAAGTGATTACACCTTTGCAATGTACATAGTTCACAAGGCTGAGAGAGCGCTCTTAACCTCCTCTCTACATGCGCTATGTCTGGCATTGAGGTTGCAGGACTAGTCCTAGGCGCTTTCCCTGTTCTCATCTGGACCTGTGAGAAATACAAAGATGTCTTCGGAGGCCTCGAAGGGTGGCTAGCGTTCAGAGCAAGATTTGAGGATTTCACACTCTCATTAGAAACGGAAAGGCAATGCTATCGCGGAGTTCTCAAGAATCTTCTGTGCCTAGGGCCGGATCCTTTTCTAAATTCTATTACTGAAGCGGAGGCAGTTCTTGAGAACGCTCAACACGAGGTGTGGAAGAGTGAAGAGCTTGTGGACAAACTAAGATATCGCCTCGAGGATAAATATGAACTGCTCATGGCGACTCTAAACAGAATGAATAAGACTATACAGGAGCTGTATAAGTTAGTTGGAATTAAAGACGCACAGGTGAATTGTCTCATTGCACTTTGTTTTGATGCAGGAGCTAATGTTCTGTAGTGGCCACTTAATCTAGATGACCGTACGAAGAGTTGGTGGGAAGAGAAACTTGAACGCACTAAGTTCAGTTTTTCCACAAAGCGAGTTCAAAAACTGGAGCAACTTAAAATACACAATGAAAACCTTGAGCGAATATTGCGAGATACCGACCGCTTAGACGGGCTAAAGGTTGCAAAGCCTGCGGCAACTATAATGAAGGCGCTGGAGCTTATTCGCAGTAATGCTTGCAATCTCCACGCTCTACTGAAGAGTAGCTGGCACTGCAGTTGTAGTGGTGCGCATCGAGCGAGATTACGACTTGAACCCCGAGAGCGCACACAAAAGCCGCGGTTCGTTGTTTTGTTCGAAGAGTCTAAAGCTTTAAATAAGAAAAGCGTTAGACAGTCCGAGATTGCCTTCGAAATGCAAGACGTGCTCAAGGATGAGCTTAGGGGCGTGGTACCGTCACAAGAACAAGGACTATTGAAGCCTAATTCAACGCAAGGGCCGACGACTGGAGTCTACACGAGAGAGAAGGGTCAAGTTTCGCAAACAAGTGTCATATCATTCGACAGTAGTGCTACTCTCATTGAATCCACGACGAAGCATGATACAAACTTGGACACGAAGGATAAGATCAGCAGCGAGTACCACACCAAGGATCGTATGCAGAGCAAACTAATAAGGTTCGAAGGAAAAATCACCCTGTAATTCACATAGTTATAGGTTTGCTGATGCTCATATAGTGGTCTGTTCCGGCATAAAAAAGAAAAGAAGAAGGCTCGATTCGTATTAGATACCGAGCCTCCCATAGGGAAGCGCCAAGATCAAACTTCTCCCCAGAGTTCCCCAGTGAGCATCCCAGAAACAAATGAAGGGACTCAAATACATGATTTGTGCGACACAGCGAGTTCAGTAGCACTCCAGAAACAACAACGACTGTACATGATCGACTGTCATAAACGGTGTTATAACTTGAGTTGTATCAACGATCCCGCATGCCTTGATTCCCGTGCAAGAGTTGACCTCAGATCATTACTTATGGACCGAAAGAGCAGAAAGTTCACACCGCGGCAACGGATAATAACTGCTAACGCGTTAGCTTCCTCACTACTTCAATTGCAAACGACTCCGTGGGCGCCATTTAGCTGGCAGAAGACCGATATTTGGTTTCTTTGCGAGGGGGCTGTCGTTCTCGACCAGCCATACCTTGCACACGATTTCTTCTCCATGAAATCAAAGACAGTATCGGAATCTACCGAATCTAGAGCCTCTGATCCGACAAGATTTGTGCAAAGTAGTGACAGCGACTTCGACGCCTCTTTACAAGCAGATCCATTCGACACGCCGTTGATAAGATTCGGAATACTTCTCCTAGAACTCTGCTTCGGTGAGACTATTGAGTCTCGAAGCCAGGACAACGCCGAATCTTCAGAACAGGGCCCAGACAAAGGCCTCAAAACCTACGCTACTGCCCTCAAATGGAGCTTGGAAGTAACAGACGTATTTCCTGATCTTGCCGGCCCCATCAACCGCTGCCTCCGGGAATCGTTTGGTGAAAAGATAGATTGGAAGAACTCCAGCTTTTTGCAAAATATACACTTGAATCTTGTAAAGCCCATTCAAGATGCTGTGAAGAAGAATGGTTGGCTATAGGGATTGTTGTAATAGTATACTGGAGGGATATATGGTTTGCCCGAGGTTCTTGACTTGACCCCTCACGAGCTGAAGCGACAAGACTGCCGATGGGAGGCCTTATGAAGGGAGGTACCCTATGAGACGTCCTCAGCTGTCCCCGAAAACTGTATTACAATCAACCAAGTTAACATTTGCTGTATTCATAACAGGCTATCATTGATTGTTAGCGGTAAACCTAGCCGACATAGTTCCCACAATCTATAAAGCCCGATCAAGTCAAGCGTTGTCCGTCATCGAAACCAATCTTCTCTTTCAACTTCTAACCCAACTTCAACTTCAACAGCAACAGCAACAGGCACACCACTCGGAACACCACCTCAGATGGCGCAAAACATCGCAGCCATCGTTCCCAGCCCCGGCGCCCAGCCCGTCCTCTCATCCCGCCCCATCCCCCAGCCCGGCCCCGGCGAGCTCGTCGTCCGCAACCACGCGGTAGCGGCGAACCCAGCGGACTACAAAGTGCAAGACTACGGGATCTACATCTCGCAGTACCCCAACGTGCTCGGCTCCGACGTAAGCGGGGTGGTCGAGTCCGTGGGCGCGGGTGTGACGCGCTTCCGAGAAGGTGACCGCGTGCTGGGCTTCGCGCTTGTGCTAGCGCCCGGCAACCGCGCCGACGAGGGCGCTTTCCAGACCTACACCGTGCTCCGCGAGCAGGCCACGGCTAGGATCCCTGCGGCCGTGAGCTTCGAGGAAGCGGCAGCGGTGCCCATGGGTATTGCTACGGCGGCTTCCGGGCTGTTTGTGCACGGTGGGGGTCTCGAGTTGCCGTCTGTCGATGGAGGGGTGGAGAAGAAGCCTTATCGGGGCTGTGGGTTTGCGCTTTGGGGTGCGGCTAGTTCTGTGGGTGCCATGACGCTGCAGGTTGCGAGGGACTTGGGATTCGCGGTTTATGCTACCGCGAGTCCGCGACACCATTCGTACCTGGAGGGGCTGGGTGCGACGCAGTTGTGGGATTATAGGGATCCCGATGTTGTGCGGAAAGTTGTGGAAGTGGCCAGGGACAACGGGACGCCGATCGCATTTGGGTTTGATGCAGTGGGTTTTGGAGATGGTTCGATCAAGGTCGCTGAGATGATTGCGCAGTCTTCGAGCAATGGAGGGAAGATGGCGTATACTGTAGATCCCCCCAAGGATGAGGACTTACCTGCGGGGGTAGAAGCTATGGCTTGTCTAGCATTCGCGATCTTTGTTCAGGCCGAAGATATTACCAGATTTCTTTTCCACGAGTGGCTACCTGTTGCGATGGCACAAGGCAGGATTAAGGCTGCGCCAGAAATTGAGGTTGTACCTGGAGGTTTAGAGGCTACATGGAAGTGCTGGGATCGATTAAAAGCAGGCGTTAGCGGGAAAAAGCTTGTTATAAAGATTGAATAAGGCTATTGTACCCATGATAAGTACCTAGTAAGCCTGAATTGTTGACGTCCTCGGATATGGGACTGGATGGGATAAGCGGTTTGAGTCGGAAATCACGTAGTGGAGCCCACGACAAGAGTTTCACGGTTGCTAATAAATATAGTATCTCCTTCCAAGGGAATGAGGCACGTACACTTATAAACATCTATCCAAGAACACCCACTTGTTTAGTAATGAGGTTGTCTGTAGGGTTTTTGTTTATGCCTGATCGGAAAGCCTCATGACACCCACAAGGCAGTTTCATACGCGCTAATTATTTAATGCCCCGCACAGGCTACCACTGTCGATGCGGAGATGGGTCAATTGATTCAACAAGTCCTTGAATGATCTAGAAATAGGATAAGGACTGGCAAGGATATTAAATCCAACTCAAATACAGTTGAGGTAGCAGCTTTCTCCGAATGCACGTCGAGTCGAACGGATTGATTTAATATTACATGAAGCCTAAAATGGAAAGAATAGAATTTCTTCTCGCCGCCATTTCAAAGCTCTTTTTCTATGGTAAGACATCTCATCCTAGGGGGGCTTGGGGTCCAAGGACTCGAAAAGAGAAGCAGCAATTCAAGACTTTATCCGGAAAATTTGCTCGTGCGGTGTCAGTCATTGGCCACGAGGCTACTTTTGATGAAGATATTTCGGCCGTCTTACTCTCCATGCAACACGACATGTCCTCTCGTTGGCTAGAAAACCTAATAACCGCTGTGAGAATAACAAATATGATTCCAGCTTATGCGGGCCTCAGCGCGTTCAAAGCTTTATACATCCTTCATCTACACATTCAAGATACACCGGATGTAATGCTGAGTGATACTACTATTGCATATGTCTGGTGGTTCGATGAGCTACTAACGTCGAAAGCCCTGCCCAAAGGTAGTTCTGCTCATGGCTGTAATGTTTGTTATGTTGATCCGGTACCAGGTGGATATGCCGAACTCGTTCACTTATACAAAGAGTACATTCGATCTAAGATGCAGCTACGTCTTGCAAAAGTTAAGTCGAGAGAAGAAGACTATCATATTGCTACATGTGAGGATTGCTTGGAATCGCGGCTTGAAATCAAAATGGGGCTGGGAGATGGGCGTGTCTGGTCTGGTGAAAGGTGAGCAATGTGCTGCGTATGAATTTTAAACAATATACTGAAGTTCCACCTGTAGCTCAGATCCATGGGTCAGTAAGCAAATGGAGGCTGCAAAAAGGCTTAAGGAAGGCATTAAAAGAAAAGTCATGGACCCAAAGGCGCACAAATGTGTTGGAAGAGTGCTGAAATTACTTGTAACAGATGACGAGATCTCGGAGGTCGGTGAATAGAAGAGATACTTTGCGCCTAAAGCCTATCAATAATGCTCAAAGTAAGTTATTGATGCTATGTTCACACAAATTAACTAGATACTTCCCCAGCCATTTAGCCCTTTCATGATTTGCATTTGTACGATGCTTGTTCCTACACATTTCTCATTTGCTATTCTCAATTTTGATACGATGCTTAGATATGAGATTAGCGGAGGTTCTGAGCGAGAATACACATAGTGTGGAGTTATACTGTCATGTAAACTCCTTTCCGCCTCGGTAAAACATTGCTTACTTGAAGCTGTGAATACTAAATGGTGAAGAGATTGATTCTGTGGTGCAGGGTGCTTAATGCGTAACCGAAAGAGCGTTCTCAATAGAAAATTGGTTGATGGGAAGGCTCCTGGCTATCATATCCCAATATGTGTCGGATTTAACTTTTATACTGGAACCTAAGGTTCGATCGAGCTACGGATTGCGACCCGTTGGTAGTGTTCCACAACAGGTCATCAAGGGGTTAGTAGTTGCTCCATATTGGCATTATATGTCTTCCTCTGTCAGTTAAATCTCTTGAACACCTCAATCTGGTCTTTTAGATGAGATATTATATCTAACTTGGGAACTAGCATTATGACCGACATTGGACGACATATCCAAAAATTTCTCTCGGTCTCTAAATAGCATGCTTGTGGTAGCTCTGTAGTGGGATTGTACTAATGCATCCAAGCCGCATGTGTCCATCCAAGCTGCCCAACAAATCTATAATCCCCGGTGCCTCTGGAGCTGTCAGCGCCTTCCATACTAATCGGATTCTCACCTCTGCTGTTAAACGACGGAAGTATGGAGGGATTATTGCCACTCAATCAGGACTTTCGTCGCCTTGGACGTGAAAAGAGTACCTATGTATGTTGGTATCATTTTCAGAGCAGCAGGATGGTTGTGGCCTAACTCTTTAGTTGATGACGCGTTTTAGTTTTTCATTCAGGCCCAGTCACATGTCCCATGATAGGAATTACCTGTGACAATGGCACTGAAGCATACAGTGCGAGAGTGTAACCAAGTTTCAGAGATAGCTCTGACTAAGCAGATGCAATTTATTCTAACATTCCATACCCACGCCCTTGAGAAAGGTTGGAGCTAAACCCACCTCACCCAAGATATATAACATTAAGAACCATTGTTGCTGGGCCAAGGTTGAGTTGCGAAGAATGATGGATCCCAAAGCTCAGATCACACAATGAATTCCCTGTTGTTTCCTGGTGCGATTATGAATGCCAATCCTGGGTATTTGATAGGGAGTTTTTCCCCATTCGGCATGCAGGAGATGTTTCGGGGTCCCTATATCTGTTGATTGTCGAGTGTACTATATTGCCATGACTGTCGGTAAATTAAGTCGAGCAATAGCGAGCTTCCTGCTCCTTACAGCAGGTTCTCCTGTCGAAGCATACTGGCAGGGCCTTTGCCCGAACCGGCTATCGACAGTCACAGTTGAGCATGTTGTCGAAGAATACCCTATCTGTGTTAGCCAATACTTTCACGTAAATACCGCAATCATAATCAGCGGAGGCGTCACGATCGATGTCACCAATGCTCCAACGTTCATTTCAACCGAAGCTACTGCAACGGTCACAACCACGGTGACAGTGAGGTAAGAAGCTTGAAATCCAATTTACATAGATATACACGCTAACACTAGTAATGACAGTGGCCCTACGACGGCAACTGCAAGCCCAACAACGGGTGTATTCGCAATCCAAGTTCTAGCCCTTGGCCCTGCAGCTGGCCTGAAAGCTAGACAAGAGCCTGTCGACTGTATCGATGGGTCTGAGATTGGTTTCGTCGGTCCCTATGGTTTTCTTGTCACAGACATAGCAGATGCAGAGCAGTGGTTCCTTAGCAGTGGATCACTTATTTCAGTCCGCTCAAACCGTCCTGTTTCTGTGGACGTAGGTTTGGGGGAAATCCCGTTTGCTGCCTACGCCAACGCTGGGCCCGTCACTCAGACATTTGAGATCAATGGCAACGGTGTCAGCTGGAGAAATGATCTTTTTAATGGAGGATTCGCTCGTTTCTACTACCGTGAGGCAGCCAGGGCCCTATTCATTGGCTTCGATGACATCATCCAGAATGATGTAGCGGAAGTCTTTCCATATACTGTTGATCCATTTAACTTCCAGGGAGCCAGTGTTTGCTCCAGCACCACATCTTCTTCACTTACTACTTCGTCTACCGAGACTGTATCAGATATCTCCAGTACATCCTCATCAAGGAATTCGACAGCGTTTTCTTCCGAATTTAGCATTGCCAACACTACGAGCCTAATTAGCACCAATACTTCGACCTCATCTCTAACTGAATAAAGCAATAGTAACATGAGCACCAATATCACTTCCTCAACTTCAAATCTTAGCCCTAGGACTTGAGCAATGCCGCCTAGGGAGTTGTTCGACTCGCGCCTGCTTTCTGCGAAGTCAGTTTAACAATTTCGGGCCCCAACCCGATCCTCCCTGAAGATGCGATTCAAAAGAACTTGCGCTCTATAATACAGTAGGTCAGTTGGGATGTATAGAATGACCCATAACTTGCCGCAGTTTGATTAATTAGTGTATCTCATATGTCGACTGAATCAATTGTGTTTTTTATACTACTTATTAATCACTGTTTCTTAGCCTTGGATTTCCTTATCTGAATCTTTAGTGCCTCCGGACCGTGTTGATGGGCTTCCTCCATGACTCTAGCATGATCTCACTACGGAATTGAGTATTTTGTTTTGCACTGTAGCTGTGTATTATAAGTCATACTCACCTGTCGTCCTTGAAACACCCAGGGATTGAAAAGTAGCCCAACTCGAGCCCCATAGTTTGTTTGTAGACTCTGGACTACGGGCTCATGAAACCATTTCCTTTCATTTGCACTCCGCTCGTCCTTTCTTTTCCTCACACCCCCCCATTCCGTTCCGGGCCAATGCCACCAGAACATAACCGGCCGAGCATACAAACTTTATCGCAAGAGCCCGAGAGCGGTCTATCTTCAACAGGTAGCCCGCAACTTCATCCACACAACTCGACTGCAATGACGTACACCTGTCCACCACGACGGCCGACGCCTCTCTACTTCCGCCCATTTACATTGTGGCTACCGAACCGTCCTCCGAGGGCGATCACAGCAACGCAAAGCCTCCCTCTCTAGCCCTATCCCAACCCGAGGCAAGGCGTAGGCTCGCCAGTCGGTAGGCAGTTACTCTCCCTCTTTACGATAACATATGCTCACAAGCTAGCTCCATCTTTAACCTCAACCTAACCCATCCATCATTAACCCCGGCCGGACCAATCCCGACAGCCTTAAGAACTTTTCCAAGCCCAATCTGGCACAGAAACCGTCACATCCCCCCCGAGACAAGAAAGCAAGGCACACGCACGTATTCTCACATGCATGGTAATAATAACGATAACAGTGACTCCTTCCCCTTACTGAAGTGTACCTCGTACGTTTTTCATTTCTTTACGACGGCCCGTCGCCGTCTCTTATCCTACCAGGGTCACCCTGTGCGCCGCCACTCTACACAGCAGAGTAAGTCCGTAGGGCAGATATCCGCTCTACAAAATACCCATTCCTCTCTCTCTACCAGGTGCCAGGGAGAAGGGAGGTATGCATGGGGGGCCGCCGTAGACGATCGGCAAGAGCGTGCTTACACGGCACGTGGTTGGTGCGCTTGTACCCTGCCGTCTTTCATTGGACTTTTTTTAGGGGGGAAGATGGGATGGGTGTGTGAAGAGGCACGCACGCTGAATGGCTTGGGGGCTTGGGGGGAGGGGAGGAAGGTGTTTCATCAACTTTTAGGTGCGCCTGCCCCCGTGTCCTCCCCCTGGGGGATCTTCCACGCACACGCACACACACCATCTTTCCATAGCCAGTGAACTCTTGATTCACAGTTTTAGGGGGGGAAGGGTGTGCTGATCGGAACGCGTTTTATGCACGCCGACGACGGTGTGGTTTTCTACCCTTCGAACTCGGCCGTTTGGGAGGGGAAAAGAAGGCTGGACAGGCAGGCCAAACATGGTAATCGGTGCGACTGGACGACGCGCGTGGGAAAACCGGGATGGGTATGCGACAGACACATGGCGGACGGAGTCATGGGCAACAGCAGCAGGAACGCTGCATGCACCAGCCCTTGCATTTTTTTTTGTTTTGTAAGGACAGGGCAGCAGATCCTAACAATGGCATTGTCTTTTTGCTGTGACCTCTGTTTAAAGTTTTCTGCAGCGTACTTTTGTTCCTTCTATATGGACTTTTACTCGGCTTCCGAGTCTCTCGACCGCAACCTACAAAGCAGGCCCGAGACGTTTGGCGGGATCAGGGGGCTTCAGGCTCAATCCTTCTGCTGCTGCCGTTGCTGGGCGACGACTCGCTGGCTTTCGAGGTATGTCATGATTGATAGTGGCATGTCTAGCTAGGACCTTTGCCCTTCAAGACAGGCACAAAGAAACCTCAGGTAATCGGCAAGGTGTAGGAAGCATAGATCAACTACTGCTTCTAGCTTTTACTACTAGTGTTAGACTAGAGCAGACCGGCTACCTTCTCGGGTCACCTATCATGACATCCCACAGAGTTTGGCTCGAAGTGACAACTGGGAATAGCGACGTTTCAGTGCTAACAATCAAGGTAGTTACTATAGTAAGCCTAGTCGGTAGTTCTTTTTCCAGCATAGAAACAAAGAACCATGGCGATCGCACACTACTGCCAGTGGAAATGAAGCCTTTCATTTTCCTGAGGTTGTCTAGCATGGTAGCTTGCCACGTTCGACTCTTAGCACGATGTATGTAGCTGATGGTGGTCTTCACATGTTCCTCCCGATGTGGAGTCTGGACGAAGGAGTTCGCACGCCGAAGGAACGCGGATCCTGATCTCGCTTGTCAGCATCTTATTATTATCATTATTGTTGCATGATATGTGAAGAGACTTGTATAGATAAAGCAGCCTTCACTATCTTACACGAGTGTTAGGTATACCGCATATACTGAGCTTCACCTCATTCCAGCGACGCCACCAAAGGGACATGTGCCGCCGAATATATCAAGCCCTATGCGCTGAATTTTTTCGTACGCACATACAAGGAGGGTCTCGAAGACTCTCTTCTTCGATTTTAGCATCGTGTAGCGCCATTTGCGCCCCCAAGTACCAATGTAGGTATTTGCATGGCTACTAACTACTCTATGAACTTCGCGACGAGTGAAATCGGTGTTCATCGTCACTGAGCAGTTCACACGTCATCTCCACATGCCGCCAGGAATCTATAGTCGTACCAACAGCCCTTTATTTTCAGGTTTCATTCCACGGTGAAGACTTGGAGACTTTCTCAGTGATAGAGCTGGTTATGTTTTCCTCGAAGGTAGTAGTAGCTCAAGATACTCTAAGCCCGATCCTCAGTGATCGCGAGCTGTGCGGTACTGTTAGAAGTGCTTTCGCACCTGGTATTTAATAATACAGCTTTAATTTACTTGAAAGACTGCATCGAGCTCTCTGTTAGCTGCGGACTCGCCTTGCTGGTTGTGGTCTGCCCAAGTCAACTGCTAGGCTGAAGCAAGCTTCCGGTATTTGGTAGAATACTTCACAGAGTATGTTCTGCTATTCAAGTTACATCTGTCCAGAAGTTCACTTCAAACTTTCCTTACAAGTCCGGGTAATAGGCTCGAACGAGGATTCTTCCTACTTTTCTTTGTGACCTTCCACAGATCACTATCTAGTTCTTTGTGTGGCGTTGGAGTAGACGACTGTATTTTATCCTCAGAGAACTTTCTCTTGTTCTCAAAGGCGTTTTTCGCTATCGCTTCGTCAATATTATCCTGTTCTTGATTGGAACCCTGCTCTTGATTTACAACTTGCCCATCGATTGGAGGCTTAGTCTTCTCAGATCTTTCTCGTTTTGCATTACGTAAACGAATAGCATCGAGCGCATCAGAAACCTGTTCTTCAAGCTTGCCGTTGTATGCCTTAGCCTCTATATCGTGCATCGCATCGCGATCTTCGGTTTCATTAGCTTCTTCTTGCTCAAGTCTATCAAGCCTCTCTTCAACCGACTCGTCCACATCTTGTTCACGCCATGGTTCGAAGTTCCGTCGAGCTCCATGTTCACAAATATAGTCGTTGTTCTTTGGGTCCGTCTTGAATGTGATCTCCGCAGAGCATCGCGTACATCGAATATAGAAGCGGTAAATCTGGATGTTCAAATAATGCTCTCCATGAGGTGATTCTTTACGAGCATTGAACTTCCGGCCTTTATAGATGTATTCACCACATGCTGTACACTTCATAGAGAACGGAGCCATTAGGCGGATAGTCTGGACCTTGGGTCCAGATGATTTAGGACCGCGAGTACGCTGTAATTGCGATGGATCAAAATCTATATTTTGTGTCAGCCTTATGATCTCCCAGATACTTTAAGAGTATTACCCGGTGGAAAGTATTTGTTCAGTACCTTTCGCTCCGACATATTTGCAAAGGTCCACAGTAAGTTGTCTGAATATCGAGTGTGGTGAAACAGGCTTGGGAGGAATCTTTCACCGAAATGTCTTGGCACCGGCCACAAGTGGATGAAAGACCCACAACTTGTATTTTACTGTGGAGAATGATCTCAGCATCTGGTTATAACACTAGCCGAGAACTACTATGTGAATTCACTATGGATATGTGGAGGTATGGTCATTTAGTCATGGCTTCTCAGGAAAACGATCCTTCAATTTGAAGATACAATTGTCTATAATACGTTGCTTTCCATTACACTTAAACCAATAGGTAACTACTCCGCTGAGGTGCTGGCATTACTTACCCTTTGGCCTCTTATTTGCCCTTGCTTCTCGAGACTCTCTCACATGCGGAATATACGCAATGTCAAGAAATCCTCGACGTATCAACTGGCAATAGTAACGCCCACCAACGGCTAGTTTTCAAGTTTTTTTTCGATTGATCCGGACAGAGGGGTTGATTGACTAGAGCAAATCGCAGTACTTTCCCATTTCGAATGACCACATGCAATCGCGAAGGCGGATTTCAGGTCAAGATAGGAAAAAAGCTTTTTTTGCCCTCTTGTGACAATAATGGGGCTTTGCTCTAGCTTCAGGTCCCGGGGGCCACGGGGCCAAATCCGAGGTCCATGCCCAACAATCGATCGTGGTTCGCTCCCCCCAGGAAATCCCATCCACTTACATCAATGGGCGATGTCCAAGAATAAATCGCCCCCACACAGTCCACATCTCGTCAACTGCCCAATGCGCTTCCAAGGACTACGACACCGATTCCCCAATCGGGTCGAATACCAGGCAAGATGGAGTATAGTGGGACGAGAATAATCAACCGCGGTCCAGATCATCATTTCAATTACCTCCTTCGTTGAAGAGGCTACCAGCCGATCGTTTCTCACGATTCTTCTTCTGTTACATAGTATTGTTCTTGTCTGTGCCGTAGGATTTTGTTGTCAGGAGCCAAGGAGAATTTAGGTTTAGCAAACTTCCGCCCTGTTGTTCCTTGTTCTTCGAGAATTCGAGGGGGGCGCAGCCGCCTCTGGGATTCACGTTCCAAGGACGGATTCTGTTGAAGGAATAGAACCAGCTTTCCCAAGACATGCAGGAGGTTCTTCTCAAACCTCAGCTGAAGGTTCAAGCCGCGCACCTATGTGACAACAGTCGTCGTCCGATGGGGTTGGTAAGGCAGAGGATGATGACAGGGTTCCCACGGCCTTGATGCTTGTCATAGGGGGGAGGTGGGTCCCCATCCTCCCGTCTCGCTGCCCCCCTGGCAGGCAGGTAAAGCATGGGAGTTGAAAGGCTGAAGGGGATAACTGGCATGTGGATGGTCGATGGGATTTAGTAGTAGCCAGCGTCGTCGTCATTATTATCGATATCTACTTTCCAATAGTACGAAGCCAAATAAGGAAATGTGGAAAAAAAGCAAAACAGTATCTTCTGCTCAACGTTAACATTTCAGCTTCTCTTCCGCGAAAGCATCGGTCCTAGGACTTGGTCGACGATAACCCAATCATTCGTCTTTGGTTGCCTGTAGATGGCTGGCCTGAAGTGTATCTCGGTGTAGCCGATGTAGATGAGTAGAGGAGCTGTGTGCGTGGTGTAGCGGGTGTTACAGAGGACGAATAATCGAGGTGAATCGTCATCTTCGTCATCACTAAACTAGGATAACCACCTAATTCGCCAAGCCACACCACCTATTCTGTGCTTGATCTCCCCCCGTGCACACCGCAAATTACCATTTAGCGGCTGATCCAAGTGCTGATGCTGCAGGTCGGGACCGCCACAACCTTCGCTACCTCCACACATCTATTTACCTATATACGCTTTGCCATCTCTTGCATGGCTACTGCCACTCTTCTCCTTTCCTTCCCTACTGCTACACTGCATGTACCGGGTGATACTGGCCTTTCAATAATGAGGGACGGAATGCCTATATAGTATTATCTACACCCCTAATCCAGCTGGCCACTGCTTTTGCCCCTTCATGGTACTTGCCTACCTGGGTCGTCTGATCCCTACGGGAGCCAGGGAACTAGAGATTAACGAAAGACAACGTCTATCGGTCTCTATAATAGCAAAATCATAACAATAGCTTCAGACTTGCCACCTCACAGAGAAAAGGATTTTTACAATGTCGGATTCGTCGCAGATGGAAGTGCCAGACAATGGTACCACAGGCGTGGCCATCCCCTACGATCCGCCCGTATGGATGGCCATATCCGCCTTCACAGCCGTCGCCTGGTACAACGTCGCACAGCTGAACATCTCGATATTTATGACTTTCAAGAAGCGAAGGGGTCTATACTTTTGGTCTTTGTTGGTGTCGGGTTATGGATGTATATTCCATTCTATTGGTTTCTTGCTCAAGCTCTTCCAATTAACAACCAACAACTACGTGTCCTGCACGATCATCACCATCGGATGGTGGCCAATGGTAACAGGACAGTCGCTTGTCCTCTATTCGAGGCTGCATCTGGTGGTGAAGGAACAGAAGATCCTTCGAGGAGTCTTGATTATGATCATATGGAACGCCGTGACGCTGCACATCCCAACCACTATCTTCACCTTCGGCTCCAGCGCCCCTTACCCGACGTGGCAGAGGTTCCTTCCAGGATTCCAAGTCATGGAGAAGCTTCAGATGACTATTTTCTGCTTGCAGGAGTTTATAATTTCTGGTATCTATATGTGGGCCACCGCCCGTCTCCTGAAGCCCGTCTACCGACGACGAACCCGCTCGGTGATGCAGCAGTTGATCTGGATCAACGCCTTTATCGTGGTCATGGACATCAGCTTGCTCGTAATCGAGTATCTAAACATGTACCACATCGAAGCAACCCTCAAATCGATGGTCTACTCCATCAAACTCATCCTCGAATTCTCCGTCCTCAACCAGCTCATGCGCCTCGCCAACTCCAACAACGCCTACAACTTCAGCGTGCGGGAAGACGAAGCCAACGAGAACAACCCCAACGGCAAGCGCCGCCGCCGCCCCTTCCGCTACCTCACCAAGATCCTCCCCCGTAGCGCCCCCTTCCACGACGAAAAAACCGACGCAACCAGCCCCAGCGGCGGCCTCTGCAAACAACCCAACGGCATGCCAAAAGGGACCCCGGCATCAGGCGTCTACACGCACATCTCCTCGGGCGGCCGTACAGACCGTAGCACCTCGCTCGCCTACATCGCGACAAACGACAGCTTCGCCCCGCCGCTGCCCCTGAACCAGCAGCAGCAGCAGCAGCAGCAGCAACCTCATCGCCGCTCGGGCTCGACCTCCACTTCCCCTCGGGACCGCACCATCACCACCAAGCGTCCCAGCCTCGCCGTCGACACCAGCACCAGGCCCCGCCAGGGCTCCTCCTCCAGCACCATCATCAACAACCCGGCCGCCTTCCACAACGAGAAGCGCCCCAGCCGCGACCCCTACTACATCGAGGGCCTCTCACCCATCGCCAGCACGCCCATCACCACCTCGGCTTTTCCCGCTTCCGCCTCCCTGCTTGGCTCCGCCACTGCCAACGCGGCGGCTGCGGCTAATTCCACGGGCGAGTCGCACTTCCCTGGGCTGAAGACGCGCAGCGCGTTTAGCAGCGCGCCGAGACAGGCGCCGGGCGTTGCTCGTATCGATACCGCGAGCGCCAATGCGCGTGCCCGTGAGAGTGCCGCTGCTGTTGGCGCTGATGATGTCTCGCCTACTACCGCTGCGCATCCCCACGAGTTACCAGTGCCGTCGCCATCGCAGCCACAGCAGCATTCTCAAGCCCAAGCCCAAATTCAGCAGCACACCCTCCAAACGCAAACCAAGTCCCTCAGCGCCCGCCAACCCGGCACCCCGGGCTCCCGCACCTCGCGCTTCTCCGCCCTGCTCAACCTGCCCTCGCGGCTCGTCGCGCACAGCCACCACGACAACGACAACATCCACCACGATGATGAAGAGCAGCAGCAGAGGGAGAAGAAGCAACCCCCGTCCCCGGCGCAGATCTCGCCCCCCGATCCTGAGCTGCTGAAGAGCCGCCGGCCGAGCGTGGGCGACTGGGCGGGCTACAGGACGGATGGGGATGATGCGAGTCGGAGTTCGAGCGAGATGAGGCTGGATCCGACGGAGAGGATTAAGCGGAGTACAAGGGTGTTGGAGGCTAATGCGAATCGCGAGCGGGAAAGCATGAGGATGAGGGAAGGCGGAGGGGGAGATAATAGGCAGAGTGTGCTGGTGGGGGAGGGGGAGGATGCGGATGGGATGGTTAGCGATG
>JANIPN010032447.1:0-22622 GCA_027478595.1 Erythroxylum anguifugum
TACATGGAGCGTGATATTGGGTTTTGGTCCGCTTTCCTCCTTGCTCTCTGCATGTTCGTAGTCGGAACTGCTGTCCTCCGTGTCAGCGATCCTACTGCCGAGCTTTCTCAGAGCAGCCCCCAACGCCGCGAGCCAGCGAGATTTTGCGAGCATTACTCCGCCGCGCAGAGATAGTAACCCTATATTGTTGGTGAGTTCGGTTAGCTTATTGCTCCCGGTCAGTGATACGAGGCCTACCCTTAACCAACGAAAAGAACAAATGCCCTGTCGTGGAGCAACAGTAAAAGAAACGACTTGTGTAGATTGGATTGAGTAGAATGAGAAGAGTAGAATGGGTAGATGTGACTTCTTTCCGCCGCGAATGCAGCCCATCCCCACGGTTCATCGCTGCCTCGACGAGCTTGACGAACACCTGCAACAGATCATTCACGTGCGCGCAGCTCTATGATTTCGTCCCTTCTACAAACAAACACACACACCTCATATCTCCTTCACTATCTCTTATGAACGTCGACACGAGGATGCTTCTCCTGCCCTCCCGACCCCTTCTCATATCCGTGGATATCCGGTGCGCTCAGAATCGCTGCCCTGACCGGAACCGTGCCTTCCCGCTCCTCATATTGTTCTTTCCTCCCGCTCTTCCTCCCCTTCATCCTGAGGTTAAGGAGCCGTGGAAATTGCGGACGAGGGGGCTAGGATTTGGTGGATCACGGGGTTTGGGGATGTGTTCGCGGACGAGGGGGTTAAGTGGAGGTAAGTTAGAGGGTCTGTTTGTTTGTTTATTTTTTTGCTTGTGGGAGTGAAGGGAATGGGAATAGGAGAGGGGGGGTGTTTGGATATGGACGGGCCGGAATTTTCTTTACAGGAGGATTTATGGGCGCCAGCTTTGTGAGACGTGAGTTTGGGCGCCGGGGAGTGAGGAGGATTCGAACTGGAGGAGCTCAGGGTCCAGGATTTGAGTCACGGTTTTGTTTGGTTATTTTAATTTTATTTATTTTCGAAGGTATGCTGAGAAAGATTAAGTTATACTTGTTCGCTTTTGATGTGGAGAGTGGCGGCCGTTGTAGCCCATGATGGCGCGATGGCCCGTGACTGCCTTAAGCGAATAGGGGATCTGCTAAGCGAAGGTTTGAAGGGTTCATCTCATCTTTCAAATGTTCAGGAACAGGTTCAGAAACAATCAGTACAAACATATGCTGAGACAGTTCACTTTAAAACTCGAACGGACAACTGATTCAAGTATTGTTCAGGCTTGTTTGTTTAAGGAACTATAAGCTCTTGGCTTTTCATGTCCCCAACCGAAAGTCTACAATCTCGAGGCCGCGAGACACTGTCTACGAAGAAGTCAAGCACGACTCGTAAAAATAATTTCCAGTTATGAGAAGAATGATTGTGATTTGTTTCAGTCTGTTCAAATTTTATAATATGCTCTACTGCCATCACGAAGCCTTGAATTCGGCTACGGCATCGAAAGTTCAATTTACTGGGAGATGGGTACCATAGTTCGCGAACCACTCGAGTCCTTTTCAACGAACTTAACGGTAATCGGCAAGACCCTAGGTTTCACAGCGGCTCATTAATTCCATCAAAAAAGATTTCTCCAATCTCTTTGTCCAGTTTTTTTTTTCCCTTTGTTAAGGTAAACAAGGCCAAGCTAATTGACAGCCAGTAACCCCAGGCTGTTCCACAAAAGCTGCCTAAGGTGTCTTCTCTCTATCTACCTTCCTTGTCCGTGACTACTAATCACACGAACAGAGCCAATAGGTATCTCCATCTCCAGCCTGGGTTAATATACTAGAGACGTCAAGAACAATAATCCCCCTCTAGTCCTTAAAAATTTCGCAATCAAATAAGGAACAAGCCTTTGCAATTTTAGCCTGTTGCCCAATCGGCCGCTGCGCCGAGAAGCCTTGTGCGCGGTGGGGGAATGGAGTAAACAATTTGCGCAAGCGCCCCTGACCACAGCCAGCCAACTATCTATCGCGACATCACAATCAATCCTAAACACCCACAAAATCAGGGTCCGGCTGTATGTGATCCTTCCTCCTGCGAACACCAATCCCTCCCTTCCTATGAACGAACTAGAATCCGCCCAGCTGGGTGTAGGATAGGTGGGAGCTTTGAGAACAGCTGAGTGGATGGGGGCAGGATAAGGTGGAAATTATCATCAGCCCCCCATCTCAGCCTATGGGAATTCGACTTTTGCCTTTCAGCCTTTCAGCTCTGTGCTTTAGTTTAGCTGAAGCGAACGGGTGCCTGCATGACATGCCTAAAATGCCGGGCTTTGCACGCGCTCGTTGGCTGGAATGCGCCCGAACCCTTACGCTCACGCCTAAGCCTAAAAGCCCGATCAGGCTCAAAGGGACCAACCACGCTACGTGTCGAATCGTTTTTTGTTAGCTGAAAAAAGGGTTTCTCGCTTCAAATACCATCCGGCATTCGCGATTTTCTTGGAGGGGGCAGATCATATCGATAAACTCTGCTGTGCGTGCACGCGCACGCGCATTCGCAAATTCGCATTGGCCGGATTGGTTGGATGGCCATCGATTAGTTGTGCACATTCCATGCTTTTTTCGCTTTGTTTTGTTTGGCCCCCATCGATTTTATCCATCCATACGGAATAACTTAACATCAAAAGGAAATTAATTAATTAATTTTTGTTTATTTTTTTTAACACCACAACGGACAGCCAGGGACCGAACAAAGAACCGTGCTCTCCGTATCGCACTTTCTCCCTCCGTCCAGATTGCGCAGGTTGTTGCGGCGTTGGGTTGGGATACGGAGTTCCATCCGTCTCAGGATTCTGTCTCGCCATGCGGCTCATGGGGTGGGGGTACGTAAGTATCGTACTTGCATCTAGACACCTACAGTACCTACGAAGTACATTTTTCAGTGTGGCGGCCGGGGGGTTTTGGTTAGCTGTTTGACATACTGACGTACGTCTGCGCACTCCCCTCTGTAAGAAGATACCTCACATACAAGGTAACTGGTACAACCTGTGACGGGAAGACCTAAAGGGTCCTCCCCTGGCTCTGAGGCAGGTAAAGCAGGGCTTTGCTAGCTGGCGGCGCCTGTGCCCCGTATTTCTCTCTCTATCTCTCTCTAGTCACGACGGTGGCGATATATCCTACCGTTAGGTCAGACACTGGTTTCTCGGTCGCCTCGGTACAAAACAAATCTGGAGCTCTTCTGGATACGGATGGGTATATTTTTATGTTCTGTGAGTGGAGAGAGTGAGGCTTTGAAGCTGCGGCGGTCGCATGTTGGGTGGGTGGGTAGGTAGCGGCTGGTAAGGCCCCGGCCTGAGCGTTCCTTTGAGGCATTGCAGCCCTTGCAATTACACCCCCCAGTGCCCCCCCAGGGCGTCAAAAAGCGGTTTAGGTCTGAGCGTAATCTCATCCTTTTCGCTGCCCGTAACAGGTAATTATAGGATAGGATTTTTTTGCTCTTTGTCATTGCTGTTGGACAGTGTTGGTGGTGCGATGGTTGACGTGCGCGCGCACCGTTGTTACTATTGTTGAACTACTTTCTTTGCTGTGTCACGTCAGAAGGGGAAAATACACTCACACACTCACACTTTCACCCCTCAGGCTGCGACAAACACGAAGAGTCGAAACTGTATGTTCCTTCCCCATGATTGTCAACGGGAATCAAGCGAGAGAAAACAGATGGATGCTGCTTTACACGGAGATAGAGAACACGTGCCTGCGCACAGGTACAAAGGAGGAGGGGGAAGGGGGGGCATGAACAACAGCCCAGCGGTGGCCCCGCCCCGATTTTTTGCCTGTTGCGTTGCGGGTTGTATTATTATTGTTCTTTTTGTTGGAACGAACGAATCGCAGGTGCTAGAGGGACTTTATGCTATATACACTGACTGACTAACTGGGCTTACAGAGTGGTGGTTTTAGGCCAACCGATCTATTGCCGCCCACCCTTTGTCACCCAGTTACTCCTGTTGGTTCCTGGGCTTCTTGGCTTGTATGGCGAGAGGTGGGAGAGTTGGGTGGTGTGAAGAAAAGAACTCTCTAGCCACCGCCCAGCAACCCCCATATGCGTCTTTGCGGCGCTTTATGTGGCCAGAGGTCGAGATTACTTTCTATCCTATCGTGCTTTTCCATTTTTTGCTTTTCTTTTCCCTTTTCCCTGCTATTTGATTGTTGTTGGTCTTCCTATCTTTCGTTCTTTGTTCTTCTCCGCACTTTTCTTTGCTTCAAATATACCCCCGCCGTTGGTGTTTGGAGGTCTTTCGTTCTTTTTCTTTTCCCCAGTCATTCTTTTTACGTTCTTTGCTCATTATAGAAAAATTTACCCTGCGCTGGTCTTTCGCAGTTAAAACATTACATACATTCCTTATGATTCAATAAAGGCGAGAACTTGATTTTGCGTGACTCTTTGTGATGTCGTGGCTTGGAGACTGTGGAGAGTCTCTCAAGACGACATGGCCGCTGTCGCTGTGCGCAGCCCCAAAGAAGGAGGACCTGGAGGAAGAATTGAGAAAATGTTTGTGTTTTGAATGTACACCAGCGTTGGAGTTCTTTTGTTTGCTAACAGTTCATCTCAAAGGGCCCAAGATCTCGGATACAGGAGTCACCGGCTATAGACGTCAACCGGTGATGAGCACTACAAGCCTAGATTTTGGCATCTCAAATCCCGTCACCGTTGCTGCATCTCGACCACCACCACCTCGACCACCTCGTTCGCCTCGATCTCCTCAATATATTCGACAAACTCGACCGATAAGACCACCACCGCCTCCTCTAAGACAGCTACCGCCTACTCCAGCAAACCGGCCATCCAGTCGAGGAAGGGGAACGGTAGCGAGAGCGGAAAGCAAGGCCAGCACGAAAACAACCAACGGCTCCAGGAGCTTCAGCAGGTCGAGGAACCTGCTCTCGCGACGCTCCAGCAACGAGAGCATACGAACCACCGCATCCAAATCCCGTCCGAGGATCGGCACGCCCAGCGAATTCAGACACCTCGACGGCCACAACGGCAGCGTGCCAGGAAGCGTCGCCGGCAGCGTCAAGAGACCCAACCGACCGAGATCCATGTCCATGTCCACCGTGCCCTTCAGGCCGCTGCAGCTGAGCATCCACATCCCAGGAAACGAGCTGCCAGCCCTGCCCACCTTCCTCGCCCCCTCGGGCCGCAACTCCTTCATCCCGCCCCTCCCCACCACCACCAGCACCAACACCAGGTCCCGACCCCGCTCGATGTCGACGCCAGCAGCCCTCTTCACCGAGCCCCTCCTCCTCCTCCGCGACCACCCCATCACCATCCCCACCATGACCCTCACCGTGCCCCGCAAACCCGTCGCCCCCATGCCCTTCAGCCGGCAATCCAGCAACTCCTCCTCCCGCTTCTCGGCCATCACCATCGACAGCGAACTCGAGGAGGACTTCGAGGCGGCGCTCGTCTCACCGCCGTCCCCCGGCTCGAGGAACCAGCAGGGAGCGCGCACGCACTCGTTCTACGCCCAGCGCACCGCCCGCATGCTGGCCGACTCCTTCAAGATCGCGCCCCCGCCACCTCTCAAGGTCAAATCCACGCTGCCCAGCCCGACGAAAGCCACCGTCTCCCCTTCATTCCCCGTCCCGAGACCCTTCGCCCCCGCCACCTCCACCACCGGCGGCGGCCGAACCGCACTCGTGCCCCTCACGCTAGGCCCGCCAGTCCCCACAACACCCCAGGAGCTGCGCAGCCCCGTTTCGCCGATGGACGACAGCACAACCACCTACAAAAACACCACCATCACCGCCAACGCCTACACCAACATCAACAACGCCTCCCCCCTCCGCTCCCCAACCGCGCCCACCCCCGCGCCAACCCCAGCAACGGTAGCAGCAGAATACGTCTCCCCCCTCGACGCCGCCGCCGCCGACGACGACGACGACGACGCCACAACCCCCACAACCATCACAACCAGCCCCGCCTCCCCCCGAGGCCGCTCCTTCCGCTTCCCAGCCTCCACCTTCTCAACCTACACCACCACCTCGTCCTCCGCGCCCTCAGCCCCGCAGACCCCCGCGCCCGGCTTCTTCTCGCGCTCGGCTTCCACCCGCACCCAGGCCTCGCACGCCGAGTCTACCTTTTATAGCAACCCCAACCCCATGGCGTCGCCTACCAGACCGCTTCCGCCCGTGCCCGCGGTTGTTCAGCAGCATGTTGTTGCGGCGCCGGTTGCGCCGGTGATTAGGAAGGCCTCGGTTACGCCGGTGAGCTCGCCGCGCGTGCGGGCTGTGCTGCAGGGATCGCCGCAGTCGGCGCTGCCGCCGAGGCTGTCCTCCCTGTCCTCACGCGCACACGCGCACGCACACGCGCACTCGCCCTCCCCGCCCCCCATCCCAACACGAGCCGCAGCCCGAAGCCGCGCTTTCCCAGCAGCGCCCCGGTCGCTCGCCACTACGCCCTCGCCCGCCCCCTCCTCGGCCTTGACCGCCTTAACCTCTGACACCGCATCCACCGCGCCATCCAGTGATTTCTCGGATTCCGACGATTCGGATGATGATGATAACGCGTCTGTTGATACGCATAACTGGACGTTCGTTACGCCGCGGCTGGGTGGTGGGGATGGTTATGAGGGTGGTTATGGTGGGTTTGGGGAGAGACAGAGGCGCGGGTCTACCGGCACGGTTACGACTGCTACGACGGTTTCGCCGCAGCCGCCCGTGGGCATGGGTATGGGGAGGAAGATGATGGTGATGGATAAGGGGAATGGGCAGGTGAGGGATCCGACTAGGGTGCTTAGGCGCGCGCCGACGGTGACGATTGAGAGGGGGGGTGTGGAGATTGATGATGAAGAGGAGGATGATGATGATTGCTATGAGGGTTTGGGGGAGGAAGAGGAGGAGCGTGAGAGGCTTGAGAGGGAGAAGGAGATGGCGGTGGCGGTGGCTTTGGGCAACGATGCAATTTCGCCCAGGTGTGTTGTTGGTGGCGGTGCTGGTGAAGGGGAGCAGCGATTTGAGGATATGGGAATGGGACGGGCGATTACTACCGATGGGGACGAGCGGAGGGAGATGGTTGCGGCCGAGCCCAAGGGATGGAGGGCTGTGAACTGGAGCGAGACGGACGCGGAGAAGGAGAAGGAGAAGGAGAAGGAGAGGGCACGGGGCGTGGGAAGGAGGGATATCGATGAACAAGAGCAGCAGTGGGGTAGGGGATTGGGGTCGGAGTGGGGCATTGCCTATTGAAGGGCTTTGATGAATGCTCTGAGAGGTGTGAAAGGTTAAGAGAAAGTGGTAATCCTGGATTCAGAGGCTGAAATCTTACTTGTGTACCATAGCGTTACCGACGAGCCCGTATGAATAGCTGCGTCGATTCTCACGTTGACGATAATAATCGTGTCGATTGTCACATACCTTTATTGCTCATCGCCAGAGCCAGGAGAACTTAAAAGGGCTGCCTCGTTCCAATTGTCTTGCAGTTCTGTGTAGATCACCTTTTCGTTGAGAACCAGCTCCATCGTCCTCGAATTACCCTTCTCTCCTCCCCTCTTTGAACAAGCAGCACCAACAGAAGTCATCACCGCTCCTCTATCAAGATAATACCACGTTTGACACCCAAGTTCTCTAACTGTGCGTTGGATACCGATCGAATCAGCCATGTCATCAGGAATAACCGGGGACAAGCTATCGAGTGCTGTGCTAGATACCAGAAACCTTCCGGTACCAAAGAGGATTGATCGACAGAAAGCTGATTCACCATATCAAAAACTTATCAGTCCTCGTTGTCTTCTTGGCCATCATTTGACCGTTTGCGGGGCTCAGATACCACTAGAAAAATTCAGCACTTTAGGGGATGACCACTGTAGCCACTGTAGCCACCCCTTGCTGCACAAAAGGGAGACCTATTCGCACAAAACTATGGTACTCGGGTCTGGTCCGGACGATCCCGACAAGGAGGAAAAGCGCCACTGTTGCGTCTATTGCTGGCAAAAGCGAGAAGCTTATAAATTTTGGCCCGTTTTCGACACCCAAGGCAACGAGATGTCCGTATGGGTCAAGCACAATGATAAGGACCTTATAACAGAGGTGGTGGATCAAAAAGGCAACCCGCTGCCCGAGCTCCCGCACACAGATACCACCTTTTTTGGGCTGAAGTTTAAGGAATAGCCAGCCTACTTCCTCTGCTACTTTTACTTTTATTGCTCATAATGCTTGCACATTTTATTTTCTCATTCATTTGCTACTTCACTTGCTTATTCGTTGGCTATCTCACTTGCTATCTTATTTAAGATTTCATTTGCTCATTCTTTTGCTTATTCACGAATCGACATTTGCTCTTTCACAGAACTGGATTTGCTCATTCACAAAACTGAGGTGCTTGAGTAGGTAGCTAGCCTACTCTTACTCCTCCTGCCACAGTTTTTCTTTCTTTCCCTACTTTGTCTTTCCATACACTGTTTCCAACTTTTCCACGGTTTTATTCCCCGGTTCGGAAATCAAAAAAGAAAATAAAAAAGAACAAAACAGAATAAGGTAAAAAAAAAAACAATTACCCTAGGAAACACCTATCAAGATTTTATCAAAGTTTTTTGAAAGATCCCCTAATTACTAGATATCCACCAAAAAAAACCCCCCCCCCCCCTTGGCGCTACACCAAATATGCCTAGAGGGGTTAACAGAGTCCCCAATCACAGGTATACCGCACAGGAAAGACCAGATCGGTTCGATGATACACAGAGAAAGTACCTTAACATGACTGCTGCGACAGGTTTGGAATTTACAAAGGCTGGAGGAGTGCAGATACCACTATCTACCTGGCGCCAGTTGAAAGACTACCAGTGCGGACACTGCGCCGAAGAGATCAGCGAGCTCAAAAACGATATATCAAACCCATCTGGAGAATACGTCAAGTACGATGTTTTTCGACCCGGAACCGATGATAACGACAAAAAGGTTCTTAAGCCGCACTTCGTCTGTAAAGATTGCGATGGGTTTTACAAGGAATCCGGGTACTGGTGTCTTTTCCAAGAAAAGGGCGGGTACTACAGTACTCCTCCAACTGTCAACAACGATGACATAATTGTGAATCTATGGTAGACATCTTTCGGGTTGATTTGCATTTTATGGCTGGGTTTTGGGCTTTCGATGGTGTATTGGAGCCAGGGCTACTTGCATGGACGCATGCTTTGATTTAATTTTGCTTGCTTTGATTTACTTTGATTTTCTCTGATTTTTCTTGCTTGCTCTGATTTTCTAGCTTGTTCTGATTATTTTGGCTTGCTTTGATTACTTTAGCCTGCTTTGATCAGATATTTTAGCTTGCTTGAATGGATTATTTTACCAACATTGATAATCTACAAAGCCATAACTAATATGGAAGATCGTAATTGTCCTACCTGTGCCACGTGCCCTGCTTATCTTTGTTGTATTTATTATACAATTTGAGATTTTCTATTCACATCATTATGCTTCAACCGACTAGATTTCTGATCTACTGTATGATCGCCCAGCCACAACTTTTGACTTTGTGTTTCCGCAATGACACTAAGTCTTTAACATTGTTCCTTTGATACTTTATTCATTGTCTCTATTTATGATTACAATTATTCTTTAATGCTAGACCATGATGATTATGCATTCTTTGATTCTCTCTGTGCTTTAACAAGCAAAGGGGTTTCTTTGTCTTTACCTTATCTTTTGTCCACATGACAAAGACGTCTTTGTTTACTTGGAATCAACTCCTTGTATGCGTTACATCCAATTTGTGTTATTAAATATTTTGGACGCTCCATTGTATGAACCTTGGTATTTAAGCCACGTTCTCCTCCTGGCCCTTTGACTCGGCTCAATCCATCCAAAACTTACTCGACTCTTCAACACAACGCATTACTTTGCAATTTGTCTACCCATAAATCTCACCTATTCAATACCCAACAAAACCCAACACCAAACAAACATGTCTTCAATCAATCAACCAGGGCCGCCAGCCCCAAGGTACATAGTCAATCTTGAAGGATACATCCTTCCGCCACCCCCAACTGCGAGATTCGATGTTGCAACCAAGTACATGCACCCAGACCGCTTGAAAGGTGCAATAATCGACCAAATCACTGGCATGCAGATACCTCTGACTCAATGGCTGCACCTGCCGGGAGGGAACTGCGGGCACTGCGCCGAACCCATCCCAGCGGCGGAGAGAACGGCCGAGAGGATGCCTCAGACATTTCGTCCTTACACAACGGATCCGACGGATTGGAATCCGCACCCTGAAGGTAAGCCCATGTATTGGTTTTTTTGCATCAGGTGTACCGAGTATCAGAAAGCTAATCGCCACTACCCCATTTTCAACACGTATGGAGGTATCTACGAGAAAAGGCCGATAGTCAACTACAACAGCACGGTTGTTGACTTCGAGCCTTGATTTGCTCTTTTCAGCTGTCATGTTCAGCCATGCAGCTACTGAAAGATCATAGGTATTCCCAAAACCCAACTGGTATAAATTACCAATTCACTTTAGTGCAGCGAAGCAATGTTTCCTGCATTTTCTAACGCTATGGGAATACCAACAGGTAAGTTTTCAAGTTTTCTATTTTTTCATTGAGTTCATGTTACTTTGTTTTGGCTTTGGTTTATGCTTTTGCTTTTGCCTATTGGCTTCATATGTTTTGCAATTTTAGTTTGAAGAGTTTTTGACCTTCTTTAACTCAGAAAGGGGACTTGGGTCCCCGTCCACTCGCTTAATTGAATAGATTAGAATGCCTTGTCTTTTTGTAAAAGACTTAGTTTTCATAGCAATTCATGTTTTGGCCCAAGCAATAATTTGATGCTGTCGCTGGCTTGTAATAAGAAGTGAGATGTGTGAGTAAAATACATCTGTGTGTAAGAGAACATGCCAAACCTTGGAAGTTAAAACTTAAATTAGAACGTGTGATTGGCCCTTGTAATACTCTTAGATAAGTCTAAAATAAAACACTTTGTATCGTTTCCCTAGTTGTTAGTTAACCAGAGGTCCAGGCTTCGAAAACACAAAAAGTTCACCACCCCTTTGGGAGTGGCTATGAAAACCCCGACTTCTACATCTACGTCTACGATGCGGGATTTTCTTTGCTCCGGTTACAGCTTCAAGACTCATCGGGTTAGCGAGCTTTGAAGGGCGTCGGAGCCTCTGATGGGGAGCCTTGTGTGGACTCGAACCGGCGGTTTTGAGCAGAACACCCGATTATGTTAGGCTCATTATTACCACTGCACCATCTGACCTTTTAGTTATTCATAGGTACCCTTATTGTGAATAATAAACACTAAATGAGTGAGTGGTAGGGGTGGCTGGGCACGGGACGCGTCGCGTGCCAGGCTCGGCAATGTGAATGAGCACCGGGCCGAAGGGTACTTACAGGCTTCATTCATTTGTCCATCAGTCAGCAAGCCAGCATACAAGTAATGGCCAAGCTGTCTTCAGTACTCCACAGTCCCTTCAATTCTTGCAACAAGACTCGGAAGTCTTTCATGAGCACGAGACTCCTTACTTTCAATGACACAGCTATCGTGAGTATGATCTTAAGCTGTCTCCTAGCTCACTCACCTGAGATGTAGAATCAGCTCAACAAATAACATTGTAATACCAAGATAATACAGTGCTTGATAGGTGCTTATCATATTTGGGTTGTAGCAGATTCGTTCTCTGAAGACTGAGCCCCTTCAGTTCATACCAAATATCCTCAAACCTCAGCTCTTTCAATGTACAGGAATTTTTATCGATACAGTTTTGGTATAGGACGACCATAAGCACTTTACAAAGTGCCTAAACCGGATCAACGGTGTTTTGACAACTGTGATCCATTACCTTATAGTTGAAAGGAACTCAAGATATGAAAATGAAAGGAGGCTCACAAATGGAACGAATAAAATGGAATCAATTAGAAAATACCTAATACGTGCGGCGAGAGAAAGAACCATACGTCAAACCTCTGTTTTGCTCTGTATTTTCATCCCACAGCCCAAAATGCCTGGTAGAGCCGTCATTCGATAAGTTTATTTCTTCCTGTCTCTTAGTATAACCACATAATAAACGCCAGCCCCTTAGGCATCCTACCATCTCCAGGATACAACCCCCTTTATCAACCCATCTCCTTCTTATACAAGCCCCACTTTCAGTTGCCCATCCCTCCTTAAAACAGAATATCTAAACAGCAACACGCTCCCAGAATCGCCAACAGACCCGCAAAAAGTCCGGTGTCCCGCCTATTCCGATCCCTCTCGTACGCACTATACGGCCTCGCTCCCGGGGGATAACCCTGCTGCATACCAGGAGGGTAGCCCTGTTGCTGCTGTGGGAATCCACCCGGCGGCGGCGGGCCGTAGTGGATCTGCTGCGGGGGACCACCCTGCGGCGGAGGACCGTAGTAACCCTGCTTGGCACCGGGAGGGCTGTATGGGCTACCTACGGGCGGCGGCGGCGATGTGTATCCGACTCCGGGTCCTGTAGCCATGGGGGATTGGTACCCCGGTTGCCCTGGAGGAGGCGAGTTGAACCCCTGAGGGTGGGGCTGTTTAGGGTCCATATGTGGCTGTTGAAAGGAGTATTTATTAGCTTTATAGATATTAAGGTAAGGTAGGTTTCCGATGGGGCGAGACATACTGGGAGCGGGCCGGCGTCCTGATGGATGGGCGGTGGGTAGGCAGGCGGAGCGCCGATGCCAGCCTGGTTTAAGAATTAGAATCGTGAAATGGTTTTGATAGATAAGGAGAAACGCACTTCTGGTTTCGACATATTGTGTTAGGTTTGAAGAGAGAAGATAGATATGGCCTGCGGTGAGTCGATGAGGTTTGGAGACTATTGGTTGAAGATGAGGATCGATGCAGAAATGAGTGTGAATCAGACGTTGGCCAAAAGTGGATGACACTGGCTTTTAGGAGTGAGAGATCTCTTCTGATTCAGAACTGACGCGGCCGTTTCGTGCACAGCCTTGTGACAGTACTCGGTGCTTGGTCGATAGGTAATGCGTGGTAGCTTTATGCGGTGCGCGCGAAAGGGTCTACTTCCCCCCCTGCACAGCTTGCAATCCGGTTTCGAGTGGCAACTGAAACTAGCAACGCACGGATGCTGGTCTCTACACTCTCTCTAAATGTAGAGTTGATGACTTAGGAAATAATCGAAGTAGAGGGAGAAGGAACGGAATAATGAGAAAAGGGGAACGGGAGGAGAGGAAAGATGACTGGGGCGCAGTTGAGCGGAGCTTCGTGTTCAGTCATGCGAAGCTTGGATAAAGGGCTGGATCAATGATTTTCCATGGGCAAGCGAGCGGGGAGGGGGTGAGGACTTACGGCCACATCTTCAGGGCGCCGCCAGTGGCGCGCCACCCAACCAGGCCATCCAGTCGGACACAAAAAGATCTCTCCCACAGCATTAATGGTGATTATCTACGGGAGGCCGAAAGCCTTTTCTCGGGCGCTTTGGACTTCTGGAGCCTTGTCAACCACTCCCACTCCCATAAGGCTTTCCGAGCACCCTGGGCCCGATCATTTGTTCTCTTTGTGGCGATGATGTGTTTCTAGTAATGCAGCTGCTTTGCCTCCCCCCGATACCTAAGAAATCTTCCCACTGGAAGTCTCAGCACCCGTTCCTGAATGTCAATAGACCACAATAATGTCATCTTCTCATAATTGCAACATGTGTATTTGAGGACCAAAGATCCTCTGGGGGATGCGTGCGATGAACCCTTCTTTTGTTATCTCAGACACCTGAGCCAAGCAAGAGCTAAAAACTGGGTAAAGAGGCGCAGCAGCTAGAGGGACTGGCCGCCAAGATGAGCTCAAGAGAAGAAGAATAATGAGGGGTAAACCGATGGGGGGAGTGGGAAAATTGAGTCATGATTTGCTAGAAGATTACTGATAAAATGTTGATCCTCATTGCCATAAATGTCGTACCTCTGAACTACGAAAACCATGGGGGCTATTGGAAGTCGTGTTGGCGCAGAAAACCTTCAATTCCCGCCCTCGATACCCCATGAGGTAGGCAGCTTACTAGTAGGATTATACTCACGCTTCAACTGCATTACCATACTGGGTAACGAATGAAGTACAATAGCGCCTCACAAACGGCGCAAAGCCATATTGTAACCTTCAATCGATGCTCCAAATTCGTATCGTTTTGCATCACACTACTTTTACCCTGATACAGCGCGGAAGTCAGTTTGTGTCTTCTATTTAGCACCCTGAAAGCGTTCCTAATAATAGTTGTGAACTGTCATCATTTTTCCAAATGTCCGTTAGATTATAATCGAATGTCCCATCAACCTAGGTACTCAGGAACAGCTCACCAGTGCCACGTGCAGTGCCACGTGCCGACCGATATCCAAATTTTGATAGGACAAAATACCTATCGAATCAGCAGGTTGGCTATTCCGAATAAGCAGAACATCAAAGTTTGACGAACAAATTTTGGAGAACCTCGTAGGAGATGTATATACGATTATGTAGAATTACAAAATATGAAAATGGAATAGCCCATTGATTTTCAAGAAGTGTTGGAGAAACTCGCATTGCAAAATATGTATCTTTAGGGAAGTGTCCCAACCCAGCCATATTTCAGTAACAGCATCAAACTCCTAGAATTACTCCTACGTACCGAGGTATCTGCCCAGCCGCAGTATTGTCACGCCACTATAGATTATTCTGTCTAACAAGCCTCTGAATCCGTCGTTAGCTTCTTAAAGAGTAGCAAGAATACACGACGGAAAGAAGTAACCCTGTATATATAGTCACCTTCCCCGCTTCCTGATTCCTCCCGTAGAGGTACTAGTGAAGGTACCCAACGGGAAGTTCGTATTGTGTTGAACTTCCAACAGCTCATTTGTCTGGGCAAAGCTTGGGAACAAGCAGTTACATTTGTTCCCGCGAACTACGAACGAACAACTGAACGAGGTGCCTGAACATAACAAAATCTTACGTGCATCCAAACCTACTATAATGATCCTAACACAACAAGCTGCCCTTCAACAAGTTGACGGCAGTCCGATTTCGCTCCGCCGCGGAGTCAACATACTTCCCCACCGTCTCACCCTAGCCCGACCCCGCCCTGTCCAGGCCCGTAGATCAGAGGTACTTACAGGCTCACCGACACGTCCAGAAAGCCCGGTTCCGGCGGATAGAGAAAAAGGCAGCAACCACCCTACCTGGATTTCTGCAAGCTCCCTAAAAATAACAATCCATGACTGGCGGAAGGGCGTACCTGCCGATCTACTCCACCTAGTTGTCACCAGCAGCACCGGGGGCCACCCTTGGAGTGCAACTCTATTGGCAATAGAGTAGGGTTGCGCTTGGCGGTCTGGCTCAGCGCCATGCCTGGTTGGGCCAAGCGCTCTGTTACAGGCTATGCAGTGCAACCTTAAATCACGACTGGGCTGAAGGGCTCCGTGCTTTGTGGGACCTGGACTTGTGTTTTGGAGTCTGCAGGCGAGAACCCTCGGATTGCCGATCGTCGTTCGTCGAACGGTGAGTGGCTAGTTTCGACAATTTGGTGGCTATTTGCTGAGGTTTGTAGAAGGAAGGTATCAGTGAGTTTGCTCACTTGAGCTGGCCGGCACATCTACCGTGTTGTTCTAGGCCGCTGTGGTATGCTAGCGTTGTGTTCTTGGTGGGTCTTAGCTATGAAGCTTATTTGAAGCGGTTGGTAAGTAGATGAGTAGTTGATAGTTACAAACAGAGGAACAATTTGTGGTGTGTAGCCTTCATTGAATTTGGAGCTACACTACTCAGATGCCTCACCGGCTCAGACTTTTGGGCGCTAGAATTCCCGACATGAGGGAGCTAAAGATAAATCACTTTACCTCACAAAGAGGTGTGTAGATGTTGAAAGTGACTCTCGGGTAGAAATTTGAAGAGCAGATAGCATTCTCAACTTGTTTCATAAGAACAACTAACAGTCCAAACACAACAACGCGTCAGACTCGTCTTCCAGTGATAGACAAACCGACTTGCCTTCAAATGTGTTCTATTCACGCGATCTGCAGTTTCAGATGCCCTAGCACCTAGCTTGCACTCACACGAAACGCAGCTCACTAGCAGAGAAAAACACTCATACGAGGTAAGAAACTTTCTTTCAGGATCTGCAGTTCTAGAACACTGCTATCTTGGGACTGTATCATACCGAGGGACGGCGATACGATAACTTCAAACAGCATCCATCCACAAACACACACCCAACCGAGCTGAACCGCGGTGTGACTTGGAGTCGGAATCCCGGATAATATATACACGTGGGGGCGTTGCCACCAGCAAGAGAAGGTAAGGCACAATACAAATATTTACACAGAGTCGGAGGTACTTGAGAAGTCACGGTCTAAGCCTCGTTGAGCAAGTAGTGATGGTAGGTCCCACGTCTCAAGTGCGAAACCGTAAACTCGCCGGCTCATCCGGTGAGCCATATTGATCGTCCACAGCTACTGCAGCTGCATTCGTACATATCTGCCCTAGGCCCGCTGACAGATAGATATATTTTTTGTATAGCCTAGCATCGGTTCAGCTGTTCTGCATGTCGGAAATTAAGAGCAGTCTAGCCGTGACACCCACCACCATTCTTCCACCACACAAGCCACGAAGCAAGCTGGAGCTTTTTGTACCTGCGCACATGGCTGGTAGTATGTGGAGAGGGGTGATGCTGACGCAACGTCAATGAACCGCAGATAGGTAGCTTCTTCCTTTCTCTCTAGCTCGAGCCTCGGCTTTTGGGTGATACCACTTTCCTGAAGATGAGTAATGGCGGTAGCAGTGAGCCACAGATAAGTGGAGATCTGAGAGTTACTGACGATACTAAGCACTGTTGCCTCTGTGCCGTTGTCGTATGTGAACTACATGTAGAATCGTAAGCACGAGAGTACGAGCTCTTTGGGGTGGGAAGGTAGCAGGAGTACAACGTTCTCATGCAGCTATAGGTAGAGTACCTAGAATATTTGTCAAGAGTTTTGCCTCGACAGTTATACGGCCGGCGATATATTGTTACGCCAATTTCACTACCAAAAGACCCAGGCTGACTGACAACTAGGTTAGTCATTCACCAAAAGAGCAAGAAGAACATCAGCTAGCCTACGAGCTCACAGGGCGAACACAGCTTTCCTGCCGTCTCCCGTTCTATCCTTGTCTCGATCTTCAGGGAAGCCTTGGAGCCAGAAGGTGGATGCGTGTTACTACCGCGTGTGATAGATGTTAAGAGGTAGTAAAATAGGATACCGCAAGGGCCACTAACGCCCAATCAGGACGGGTACCTGGCAGATCATGACACTGCACTGCAACGTCGTCTCCCTCTCTTTCATGCTACTACGATTCACCCACTCATACTTCTTTCTCTCACTCAGTTACTTACTTACGTGCTTACTTACTGGTAAGAGCCTCGTTGACGGGCTGGCTGATTCTGTAACAGCGGCTTCCGTAGCCTGTGCGCCCGTGTGCCTTGTCACCACTAAATTCTCTGGGGGGTTTTTTTTGTTATCCACCCTGGTATACTCCTACGCAATTACGGCGAATATAATTTTCTTCTATTTTTTTTGCTTCTCCGAGACTCAGCCGCCCACGTGCAGCCTCCGGTATGAGGACACAAAACTGCTGCTATTGTTGGCTATGGCCGCTCCGTCTGCCCACTTAGCCGCCTTGACTTTGACGACGCAGCCGCAAGTGCGGGCTCAAATTGCCAAGTCTTCTCTGATCCCCCGCGCGCTCCTGGCGGTTCAACAACTGGCTGTGAGCGTTTCGTTGTTCAGTTCACATACAATAAAATGAAGGCGAGTTTCAAGAACTGTAAGAATGGATACTGATGCATCCCATTTGATGAGTTTCCTTTCTGTGTTTTTTGTGCTGTCTGCTCGTATTTTGTTTTTTTGCGGCACAACTGTGGGTAGTAGCCAGTAGAAGAACCTCTCCGCCGGCAGTGGCCTGGACCTCAAACAAATCGTCTCGTTGCATCGGGAGCAGTATGGTGTTAAGCTTCTCCCTCCTGCTCCACCTTCACCACTCTGCTATGTTACGCTGGACACTGCCGCGAAGGCCTTCGAGAGCCACTCTTCGACTTCCTTCCCTTGTCTCAGGGTTTGCCGGCGTCTGTGTTCCGGTATGGGGCTTCTCAGCTCATTGCTATTAACAGCCTTACTCGGCGTTTCCCACTCATAGCCCTGGATGTTAGGTTGCATCTTTCAATTTACCCAAAATGTCACCGTGCAAGGGTTTCTTGTTTTCGGTTCGTGTTCTTTGCCTTTGCTTCCCGATCGTTTTGTTGTCGTGATCGTCCGCCTTGGCCCTCGTGGTCCCGTCGTTTGTTTTAATACTGAGGCCATTCGCACCTCTCTATTCGAGATCTTCACCTCGACTCCGAACAAGCTTTCCTCTTGATGGGGCAATAGACATTCTTTTCTCTTATAAACACGGTCCCTCCTCACTATAGTACTCAGCTGCTACACTGTCAATCTTTTCCTTATTCTACCGTCTAGCATTTTCGTTCTTTTCTGTGCATTTGTTTAATCCTTCTTTTATATCGACCACCATGCATATCAAGCAGGTGGCGGTTGCCTCCTTACTTGCCTCCTTGGCATCAGCAGCACCGAGACCTTACAAAGTTATTGAGCGTAAGTAGAAAATATGCACACAATATTCGGTCAAGCTTACCAGTATCCAGGCGCGTATCAACATCAACAGCAGCAGGAACAGCAGCAGACATCGTCCCAACCGGCACCTCCACAGTACACTTTGGCACCAGCTCCCCCAACGGGTTTGGACTTTGATGACTTGGAGAATCTCAAAGCTACCAAAGGCGCCAATCTGCACTATGACCAAGACACCGACCCAGACATAGATTCGTCCATGGCTGAGGTGTACAGTCAAAACTCTGAGTACCCAATGGTTCAGCTCGAGAATACCAATTTCATCCGAGACCTTGACTGCACTGCTCAAACAGCCACTGTTGTTTTTGCCGACCAGCAGGCTTACCAGGTTGCCTCGGAGGACTGGGCGTCTCACGATCAGTTTGTCATGGTCTCGTACGATCCCAAATGCGGGCCCGACTTTGACGCCAGCAAGCGTGACTTTATGATGGTCAAGAGTGTCAGCCCAGACCCAAACACTATGACTGTCAACTGTGACATCGAGTTCGTGGACTTCTTTGGTGCTTTCGGTAAGGACACTATCGTCAGCGTCGATATCACGCGCTACCAGGCGCCTGCTCCGCAGAACCTAACCCGCCGCGTCACCCGTTCCACCAACTTTGATTGGAATCAATTCCCAACGAACTCGCTCAGCGATAGCCGTTTCGGCTCAGGCTTCGAGATCTTTAACTCAGATAGCTTCACAGTGCAGTGTGTCGGATGCGGGACCTCGGGTTCCATGACGATGACCGGTACTCTAGAAATTGGATTTTTCTCTGTCGACCGTGCCGAGATTGTGCTCGAGGGCAACATGAACGCGGTTGCTCAGGTTGGCCTTATCGCTAAAGGCTTGGGTACCTCGATTCCCATTGCCGATGTCCAGCTGGCGGAGATCCCGCTCGGCGCACTTACGGTTCCAGGCATATTCACGCTTGGCCCTAAGATCACTATGAAGGCAGGCGCCACCGTCGGCATCGAGGCGACTGGCGATATCCTTGCCGGCGTTCGTATGGACTGGCCTGCGGTCAAGGCAACGCTCGACGTCAAGAACGGTGAGGCCACAGCCGACGGCTTCCAGCCAAACCTTTCGCCAGTCAGCCAGGTCAACGGCAACCTGTCCGCCACGCTTGATATGAACTTACCCATCTCACTAGGAGTCGGCGTCGACGTCGCAAATGGTCTTCTCGAGCGCGATCTAGCACTCACTGACACGCCTGGCGTCAAGGTCACAGGCGGCATCAGTACCGACCAGACATGCCCCGTCAGCCTCTCAGCAGGTGTCTATAACAACGTCAATGCGGACATCCTGGGCTTTGCTGACATCCCGCTTCATAGCTTTGCCACCGACTTCTTCAGCACCTGCTTTGGTGGCGCCAGCTCGACCGCCGATCCGAGCTCCAGCTCTCCTGCCCCGGAACCCTCAACCAGCGCGCCGGCGACTAGCGAGGCCCCTGCTCCAACCACCGAGGCTCCGGTTCCCTCGGACACGGATGTGCCTTCCGAAGCGCCCGTGCCTAGCTCCGACTTGCCGCCTGTTGAGACTGACGTATCGTCTTCAGAGGGCGGAACTGACCCCGTGCCCACTGAGGTACCTGACGTTTCCGACATTCCCGACGTCCCTGACGTTACCGATGTTCCTGATGTACCCGATGTGACTGACGTCCCTGATGTCCCCGATGTTACAGAGGTTCCCGCCGACCCTTTGCCCACCGACGATGGATCGAGCGACCCGTTGCCTTCTGATGACATCCCTCTCCCGATTAGCAGCATCGATGGTGATCGTGAGGATGATGGAAGCTCATCCCCAACATTTGTGGACAAGGACTATCCGGTTGAGACGCCCAGCTACCACATGGATCCTCCTACCACCTATTCCGTGGAAGCACCTACGACCTACTCAGTGGATCCTCCTTCTACTTACTCTATAGTGGCTCCCACCTACTCTGCAGAGCCTCCTACCTATGAAGTCTCCTCCACCTACTCCGTAGAAGCTCCCACTTACTCTGTGGATCCTCCTACCTATTCTGTGGATCCTCCAACTACCTATTCCGCAGAAGCCCCTACCTATTCTGCCGAGGCTCCCACTTACTCTGCTGATCCTCCTACTTACTCCGTGGACCCTCCTACTACCTACTCTATGGACCCTCCTACTTACTCAGCGGAAGCTCCCACTTACTCCGTAGACCCCCCAACTACATATTCTATGGATCCTCCAACTACATACTCCGCAGAAGTTCCTACATACTCCGCAGAAATTCCCACATACTCCGCAGAAGCTCCTACTTACTCCGTAGAAGCTCCTACTTACTCCACAGAAGTTCCTACTTATTCCGCGGAAGCTCCTACTTACTCCGCGGAAGCTCCTACCTATGAGGCGGCACCTACTTACTCGGTGGAGGCTCCAACATACTCAATGCAAGCTCCCACCTATGAGGCAGCGCCAACTTACTCCATGGAAGCGCCAACCTATTCTGCAGAAGCTCCTACCTATTCCGCAGAAGCTCCTACCTATGAAGTGGCACCCACCTACTCCGCAGTTGCTCCTACTTACTCCATCGACCCCTATTCTACCACAAGCCAAGTCTATCAGGTTGTTCCCACGCCTGATCCCTACGCAATTACTCCCCCAAACAATTATGAAATGATTCCCCCCAATAACTACGATATGAACCCTCCCAACGACTACGCGGTCTCGCCACCAGAGAATATTTACGACATGAATCCCCCTAACAACTACGAGGTTACTCCTCCGGAATCTTACACCACCGCCCCTCCTCCACCTCCTCCTCCTGCTCCTACCTACGAGCCCATCCCGCTACCCGTGGATGTGTATTCCACCACTTCGGCCCCGTATGATATCAACCCGTTGCCAACCGATACCTATGGCATGAACGGCTATCCGGGGCTTGGTTCGTTTTTCGGCGGCGGGTACAAAGAGTAATTTTACCGGGAAATGAGGGTCAGCGAAGCGTACAGGATAGAGTACGAAGTACTTTCCAAAGCATAATAGACACTAAAACCGGGGGATTTCACTTCAGAAATACTTTCCTTCAAACTTTTTCTATATCATGGCGGTTTTTATGGCCATCGAGATCCATCGAATAAGATTCTATGAGGTCAGATAGGCGAAACGGGAAAAATGTAATAGCATGGCGAATTGTATTTATGTAATGACACCAAACCTACAAAGCCAAAATAAGGCAAAAATGGATCTTTTTTATCCTTTAATCACACTTTCTTTGCCTGCGTCTATCTGCTGTGACATGCTGCATACATATACGGACCCAAAGAGCCCGTCTATTCACCACAAGCACCACCAATCCTATCTATCTTGTCAAGACACCCTCACACACTCTCTCTCACTTCAACGGTACCACCAACTTCACTCCACTCACGCCCTTCTTCAGCTCATCCAAGCCCCCTTGCAGCGCCTCCAACCCACCCTCCAGCAGCTTGATATTCGGCGGCGCCTGCTTGACGACGCCCGTCGCCAGCGCGCTCTCGAGGAACTCGTTGAACAGCCACGTCCCCAGCTCGAGCTGCGTCGTCCCGCAGCAGCTCGCATACATCATGCTGACGTCCACATCCACGGGCTTCTCCACGCCCTGCGGCCACCACAGCACAGCCGTAACCCTACCCTTCTCTCCCTTTTTCCCACTTTGCCCATCATCCCCTCCCTCCTCTTGTGCCCCCGTCCCCGCCTCCGCAGCAGCAGCAACCCCCCTCCTCACCACCTCAACGCACCTAAGCGTAGTATGCCCCTCCCCCTCCCCCTCAGCAACCGCATCGAGCGCAAGCCCCAACCTAACGCCCTCGTCCCGCGCCGTCTGCAGAAGCGCGTCCTCGGCGTCCGCGCGGCGGTAGTCCACCACCGCGCCGGCCCCCAGCGCGCGCAGCCAGCTCTCGTGCTTGGGGCTCGCGGTCGCGTAGACGCGGAGACCGCTGGCTGTGGCGAGTTGGACGGCGAGGGCGCCGACGGAGGAGGCGGCGCCCCAGATTAGGATGCCTTGTTTGGTGGGGGTGGGGCTGCTTGCGGTGGTGGTTGTGGTGG
>JANIPN010032630.1:1539-80658 GCA_027478595.1 Erythroxylum anguifugum
TTGTCACCGTCGCGATCAGCGGCAGTGATGGCTGCGGACTTGACGGATCGGGGCAGCTTCAGGTTTGGGTCCACTGACGATAGGTTAGCCGGCACTTTCCGAGTTCATAAACAAGAACATACCGTGTATGGCCGAGAATATTTGGTCTTTCGCGGCATCGCTTCCTTTCAAACGCTCGCTCAGAACGAGTTTGTACTTCCGGTTCGGATCGAAATCGCGCCCAGGGGACGCCATCGCCGAGGGTTCAGCTGATCCGAGATCGATAGCTGGCGTCGAGAGCGTCTACAGATGTATGGCTATCTACAACGCATACATTGTCCGCACGGCATCACCCAGTCTCCGTAATGTGTATGTTTTTAGCAGTGCAACAAAGAATGGTGGAGAGTCGAAGTCACGCCCCAGCTACTGCAGACAGACACATCCTGGTGGGTTGGCGATCCTCAGCCGCGACGGGCGTTGGCAGGAACGGGGGGTTCCTGAGGACCCTGCAATGCCCCGCAGTCTGACGAAAGTAGAAGAAAGCAGGTCCGACCCGAATGGGTCCTCTGAAGCCGGGTCCAAAAAATATTCTCATCTGATCCTACGATTTGTTCTATCCACGTCTTCAAACCATCCACACGCAAAGCCTGCTATTACCACCTCCTCATCCGGTGCGCCTTCTGTGCTTTCCCTCAGAACATCGACGGCCATTTCCCACATTCTCCTCGCTCCATATCCCCATCTGTCGCCTCTCTGCACCCAGGCATGTCCGAGCCCATCCCCGAGGCCGTGCCCACCTCGCACGATCCCCGCTCGCAGCGGCCGACGAAGCGGCAAGCCGTCACGGCGCGCGGCGCACAGGCATCGGCGCTGGAGGCACTGTTCGCGCGCCCCGACCGCGACATCGCTACCGCCGCGCCGGTGGCGCGCGGGGTCGCGCCGCCCCCGGAGATCGTGACCAATGTGCAAGGATCGAGCGCGGGCGCGGGCTCGGGCGAGTTCCACGTCTACAAAGCGAGCCGGCGGCGCGAGTACGAGCGGCTGCGGCTGATGGAGGAGGAGACCCGGAAGGAGACGGAGACGGCGAGCTTCGCGCAGGAGCGGCAGGCGAAGCACGAGCGCGAGGAGAAGCGCGGAAGCAAGAACAAGAAGCGCCGCGACAAGGCGAAGGAGCGCAAGGCGCTCAAGGGGAAGCACGAGAACGGGTCCGGCGATCCGGCCGGGGATCACAACGACAACGATGACGACCGCGTGAAGAACGGCACGGGCGCACTATCATCACGAACGGGAGCAACCGGAGCGAGTGGGAATGGCGTGAACGAGAGCACGCCATCACAAACCACCCATGCGGAGGCGGAGGCGGGACTGGTGATCCATGACGAGGATGGATGAGGTGGCGGAATACCACAGCATCGTCGGAGCCTGCGCTCTGGATGCGATTGGCTTGGCGACCTATGATACCCATACATAAATCCGCGCGAGCGTTACGGCCGTGCGTTTGTGTTGCATTCCCTGGCCTCTGTCGCCTCCCGGGTGCCTCAGAGCCAAGTCGACCGGGCGATGGAAGTCAGTGACGCCCAATTTCAGCGTGCAATTGACGCATAACACTCACCGTTCATCTCTACGGGAACCAGGAAACCGTAACTACCCCGAAGCAACTTCGCTTCACCCGCCTCCGAGATCCTGGTCTCCAACGGTGTCGCGCAGCCCTACACCCTCTTAGTGCTTCAGCTGTTGGCCACCTAACGTTGTTATCGGCAGTCTGCTCCGAGCACTCGCGTCTTGGCGGGGGAGACGCGCTGAGTATCGTGGTTCAAATGCACTGGGCCTGCAGCCTCTGAGTCATATCTGACATCGCCGCAGCAGCGCGGTAGTCCTCGTTTTTCGAGCCGCGTCGGCGATGCAACCAGTGTTCATATGCCTTGGTCAGGGCAAGGGAGAGAGGGGGCTCGAGGATCTGGGAACGATCGCTTGGGTCTTGGGGAGTGAAGATAGCTAGCTATAAAAGAGAGGGCCATCGAACGTGCCCTTCGACATGGCTATCTCACCCACCCACCCCACCCTTCCCACCAGCCGGTCTTCAATCTGATTCACAGACACACACCAACTCATCACCATGCCCTTCGACACCGAGGCGGAGCGGGCGGCGGAGCGCGAGCGGGCGCTGGGCCAGCGCAAGGACATTGAGAAGGAGTTCACGGACGCGGAGAACGTGACGTACGACGGCTTCTGCCACTGCAAGGCGGTCCAGTACACGGTGCGCCTCCCGCGGCTGGTGGGCGGCGACCGGCCGCTGCCGGTGATGAACTGCTCGTGCTCCATCTGCCGCAAGAACGGGTACCTGCTCGTCTACCCGCTGCGGCACCGCCTCACCTTCCTCCGCGGCCAGGACCACGTCGCGGGCTACCGCTTCGCGACCCGGAACCTCAAGCACTGCTTCTGCCCGACGTGCGGGAGCTCCCTCTACATCGACCCGGAGGGCCACAACCCGCGCGGCGACATCGTGTGCATCAACGTGCGCATGCTGCGCGGGGTGGACGTCGACCAGCTCACGCGGATCAAGTTCAACGGGCGGGAGGCGGCGCGGACGGAGTACAACGCGGAGACGGGGTGAAAGGGTGGAGGGTGAAGGGGTGAAGGGTGAGGCCGGGAGTAAGGAACGAGCGAACGAACGAACGAACGAACGAACGAGAGGACGTGAGAGAGAGACGCGCTGGACTCAGATGAGACCCATCAGATTACGGAGAGCTGCTCCATGCTGCAGATCCTTCGTATGTTGCGTCCGCTCCTGATCCCTATGTCCGATGGAACGCCGGTGACTGCCTCTATATATATCTATCTACGTGAATTCGCGACTCTCTCCAATCTCACAGACGTCAAAGACGCCTTCCTCGGCGATGTCCCACCGCTTGAGCGCCTGTTTCAATTGCTTGGGTGGCTCCAAGACGTCTTCCTGTGTCAGCACCCACGTGCCCCAATGGATCCCCATCGCTCGCTTGCACTGCGTGTCTTTGAAGATGTTGACGCTGTCGAACGGGTTCGCGTGCATGGAAGAGAAGAGCCATCGCGGCGCATAGGCACCGATCGGAATGAGACCGAGGTCGAAAGGCCCACGAAGATCTCCGATCTGCTTGAAGGCTGGACAACGCGGATAATCATGTCCCTCGCCGTAATCGTCTTCACCTTCCTTCAGTTGAGGCACTCCTCGATAGCCGGTATCGCCGCCGAAGTAGACTTTCTTACCACCACTCTCGACGCTCCAGCTACTCCAAAGAGTCTTCGACCGATCAAATATGCCGCGCGCACTCGTATGTTGACAAGGCAGCGCGCTCACAGTGGCGGTGATGCTCTCTGGTGACTGCTGTTCTTTGGTGCTTCCCGGGGGTGATACCTCGTGATCCTTGAAAGATGGTTCGAGTTTAAAGTCTCTCTGCTCCCACCAGTCAAGCTCAGTGACCAGACTCTCCTTGATGTTGGACTTCAAGAACCACTGCTTGTTGCCGAGTGGAACGAAAAAGTGAGCATTAGGGTGCTTCTCTCGGATCTTCATGATCGTTGGGTAGTCCATATGATCATAATGGTTGTGGCTGATCACCACCGCATCTATGAAGGGGATTGAGTCGACATGGCATGGCACTTCTGTGTAGCGCTTGGGCCCGAGCCAGCTGAAGGGGCTGCATCGATCACTGAACACCGGGTCGAAGAGGACTCTCAATCCCGAGGGAAACTCGACAAAATAAGCTGCGTGCCCAAGCCATGTTGCGCGGAGGGTTTTGGTGTCTCTGGTTGGAAGAAACTCGGGTTTCCGAACGGGAACGGTTGGCGGTGTTGTATCCGGAGCTTCCATTCGGCCTAGCATTCGAGGGAGGAGGTAGCCCCGGAACACCTGGGGAAAGTTCATATCCGTCCAGCTATTCCATGGATTGACGAATCCAGTTCCTGTTTTCACATGATGGCTCTTCTCGTTGGCATCCGATGGCGTTTCCAATGGCTCCGAGCTCAATGATACCGTCGCTGCGTAGGCCACCGCTGCGGCTGTAGGGCCCGACATAATGAATCGTGAGGGATATGAAGGGCGGAATGGAGGTGCGGTAGCTCGAGACCAGAGGCTGGATAGCGGAGTCCGCAACCTCCACATCTTATACAAGACTCGATCCCGAAATATCTCTAGGCAGCATCCTCCGACCCTTTTATTGTTCTAGGGGGTCCGTTTCGGAGATTCTCAGCCATCTCCGCTGCTGGATCGCTGACCCTTTTAAAGGTCTGGTCCGGCGTGGTGCGGACATTCCTAACTCCGGACGCGACGTACCTCGGCCTTGCGCGCGTCGTTAATTGAGGTAGCTCCTACAAACCATGGCTGCATAAGGTTGTGTGATGGCAAGCAATGGATCGGGGCTGACGCCGGACGCGCAATCGGCGCAGCTCGCGAAATTCAATGAGGTAGCTCGAGGCGCTGCGCCAGACAGGTCCGGCTCGAGCCAGGGCTTGCTGGGGCAGCTCTCCGACAATCCTTTCTTCACTGCTGTGAGATCCTTGCATCTGATGCATTGTTGTACACTCTAACGAGACCTAGGGATTTGGGTTAGCAGGCCTCGGAGCAGCACTTGCGGTTGCTCAACGAGGTCTTCGGCATGGCGCGTCGCTCGTGAAGCGGAGGCTTCTAGTGGATGTCGAGATCAATGTGAAGGATGAATCCTATCCATGGTTTCTCTACTGGATGACAGTCCACCACCGTTCGCAATTGACCTCTTTAACGCCAGCAGTTCCTGGTGCTAGAGTCGCCGGCAGTGTAAATACCGCCCAACGGAAAGGATTGGTCGATTCATTACTAAGACGTTTCACGCCCGGCCTTCATCATTTGTCCATTGAGACTGAGCGAATAGATCTGCCCAACGGATCTGTTCAAACGCATTTTGCTCTCATACCGGGGCCTGGGAAACACATTCTTCGATACAAGAATGCCTTCTTGATGGTAGATCGCGTCCGGGAGACAAAGTCCATGGACCTTACAAGGGGTAGACCTTGGGAAACCATCACACTGACAACTCTCTACTCGCAACGCCACATCTTCGAGGATTTGTTCCAAGAAGCACATCAATTAGCACAGCAATCGACCGAGGGCAAAACGGTTGTCTACCATTCTACAACCATTAATTGGGAAAAGTTTGGCGAGCCGCGCAGGAAACGTGGTCTCGATTCCGTCATCCTAGATGTAGGAATCAAGGAGAAGATCGTTGAGGATGTCAAAGATTTCTTAGCAAGTGGGAAATGGTATTATGATCGCGGGATCCCTTATCGGCGTGGATACCTTCTACATGGTCCTCCCGGAAGCGGAAAGACATCCTTCATTCAAGCGCTTGCAGGAGAACTCGACTACAACATTGCGATTTTGAATTTGAGTGAGCGCGGCCTGACAGATGATCGCTTGAATCACCTCCTCAGTGTCGTGCCTAAGCGCACCATTGTGTTGTTGGAGGATGCCGATGCAGCATTCAACAGTCGTCGAAATCACACGGATGCTGATGGTTACCAAGGCGCTAACGTGACCTTCTCGGGCCTCTTGAATGCTCTCGATGGCGTTGCCAGCGCGGAAGAGCGCGTTCTATTCCTCACCACAAATCATGTCGAACGCATGGATCCGGCATTGATCCGACCCGGGCGCGTGGATATGACAGTGCGCCTTGGTGATGCGACCAGGTGGCAGGTGGGACAGTTCTGGGACCGTTTCTATGGAGATGTCGATGTTGACGGCAAATGGAAGGCACGATTCATCGATCAGCTCGAGAGGTTGGATATTATTGCAAGGGCTGGTTCCGATGCGGCTATCCCTCGTTACCCAACTAGTACTGCGGCACTGCAAGGTCTATTTTTGTACAATAAGGAAGATATGGAAGGGGCGGTAAATATGGCGCCTGGGCTCCGTCCAGATGCGCGCGAGGTGCTGAAGGAGCCCCAAAGGGCAGATAGAGCTGGCTGAGAAGTGCTCTCGAAGCAGACGTGTATATTAATCTATAGATCAAGACGATCCCCTCCTCTGATGGCATCTCAGTCGTTCGTTCTATCTCTAGGCTGTCGCTTCGCACTTGGCGGTGATTTCCGACGATAACCTTATCGGTCTCGGGGCCCGCCACCACTTCTTAGCACACCACCAGCACGGCGCGCACACCTTTTACAATACCCTGCAGCCAATCGCCCGAAATTTCTGGCGGCCAGGAAATTTCCTGCGGAGCCTCAATTGAAGCTCAACTGGGAAAGTCTGCCCGGCAGATATGTTCATTACAAGCAACGTCTGCTGATTCACTTTAGCTGGATGAATATTTGCGTGAAACATAGCTTCTGCAGACTTAGACTTCACATTTAGGAGGTATAGACGTGGACGATCGGTCCACCCATCGCCAAACATGGTCACCGAGCTCGCTTCAATGGAGCACTCTGAGCAACACTATTTCAATAGGTACGTACCACCAGTAGAACAAAGTGTGCGCTAACAGGCGAAGTTATAATCATCATGGTAATCCATTGAGAGAGATCTCCGTTGAGGGGGCTTGCTAACGAGTGCTCTATGAAGGCATACACGAGGAGATGCTGGTAAGGAATCCCAACCCTCCTCTCGCCGAAGATAGAGACTAAGATCCAACGCTGCATAGAAAGACGAGGTCCGCACCAGATCGTACCGGGATGCCATCTATCAGAACAAGCATCTATTCAAAGACAAGGTGGTCTTGGATGTGGGGTGCGGCACCGCCATCCTGAGCATGTAGGTGATCCCAGCGGAGAAGCAGTTGGGTGGGATACCGATGATGAACTGCAGGTTCGCCGTCAAGGCCGGCGCCAAGCATGTCGTGGGCGTGGACATGTCCACGATCATCGAGAAGGCGCGGGAGATCGTGGCCGCGAACGGCATGGCGGACAAGATCACGCTGCTGCAGGGCAAGATGGAGGAGGTCGAGGTGCCCTTCGCGAAGGTGGACATCATCATCTCCGAATGGATGGGCTACTTCCTGCTGTACGAGAGCATGTTGGACACCGTGCTGTATGCCCGCGACCGGTATCTGAAGCCCGGGGGGCTGATCTATCCCGACAAGGCGACCATCTTCCTCGCGGGCATCGAGGACGGGGACTACAAAGAAGAGAAGATCGGCTGTACGTATCGATGAGGTCCGCTGTCTGCCCGGTACCAGGACTGACTGACTCTAGTCTGGGACAACGTCTGGGGCTTCGACTACACGCCGCTGAAGGACACCGCGCTGACGGAGCCGCTCGTGGACACGGTGGAGCTGAAGGCGGTGGTGACGGACCCGACCGAGGTCATCACGTTCGACCTCAACACGGTCACGCCCGCCGACCTCGCCTTCACCGCGCCGTGGAAGATGCACGTGCGGCGCAACGACTTCATCCACGCGCTGATCGCCTGGTTCGACATCGAGTTCAGCGCCTGCCACAAGCCCGTCCGCTTCTCCACGGGGCCGCACGCCAAGTACACGCACTGGAAGCAGACCGTCTTCTACCTGCGCGACGTCCTGACCGTCGAGGAAGGGGAGACCATCGACGGCTCGCTCAGCAACCGGCCCAACGACGCGAACCGGCGCGACCTCGACATCGCCGTCGCCTACACCTTCGAGGACTCGGGCGACAGCACGCGCAGCTCGAGCGGGCGCTACGAGTACAAGATGTGAGTGTGTGGGCCGTCCCCCTCCCCCCCCCCCTCTCCCGGTGTCAAGCTCAGCGTGGTGGCGGTGGTGGTGGTGGTGCTGACTCTGCGCGAACAGGTGTTAGAAAGAGAGAAAAAAAGGGGAAGCAACCAACCAACCAAACGAAAAGCCGGCGTTTTTAGTTTTGTGTGTAATGCTCCATCAACCGCAAAGATACCCCCGTTCGTTCATGAGCGGTCCTCATGGGCCGAGCTCACCCCAGGCTGCTGGAGATCCGCGCCGGGTCGGCTCGTCCTTTCAGCACGGCGTTGCATCCGGATGCATGTTGCGGGATTCTAGAGAAACTTTTCGGGGCGTTTTCACTATTCACAATGTACCGCAGGATAGGGTGATACAATGGTGTATTTTGTTGTTGCTCTATTCACTGTAGCCGCCTGCCCAACGCCCCATTTGCTATCGTATGCACTCGTCGGCCATGGCCTCGATCCTTCTTCTGCTCGTCACGCTCTACTGCGCCAGTCCGATCACTTCGGACGTCTCGATCGGTGGCTGCGGTTCCACCGGTCGCTGCTGCTCCTGCTGTCGCTTGCGTTCCTCGTCCAGCTCTCGCTGGAGCGTTTGCTCCGCCTCCGCGATCTCTCGCTGCCGCTCGTGCTCCTCCTCGATCGCTTGCTGCCGCTGCGCCGCCGCGTCGCGGTCCCGTATCCGCTGGCGCACGCGCACGAGCGCCTTGCCCAGCAGGTTCTGCCCCCAGCGCTCGCGCGTGGCGTCCGCCTTGTCGGCGGCGAAGCCGATGCCCCAGATGCGGTCGAAGGGGCTCGCCTCGACGATCTCGCGGTCGGCCGTCGCCAGGAGCTCCGCGCGGACGCGGCCGCCGTCGGGATCCTCGCCGTTGGTGAACTTCCACCAGTTCCCCTCCTCGACGATCTCCTCCTTGTGCTGGTCCCACACCTTGCCGTCGAAGTGCCCGACGCGGCGCCCCAGCGCCTTGCACTCCTTGGGGTCGTCGATGGCATGCAGGACGGCCGTGGCGGAGGCCGGGTCGCTGAACAGCACGGCTTTGGCGTACATCATGTACTGCTCCATGCAGTCGAACGTGTGCATGGCGCCCGCGACCCCCCGGTCCGGCCCGGCCATGATGGAGCCGCGCGTGGGCAGGGGCGCGGCGAACCGCAGCAGGTACCACTGCGAGCAGAACTTGGTCTTGGGGTCCTCGAAGAAGTACACGGGGCCCAGCTTCCCGCGGTCGGCGGCGAAGGGCCCGTCGGCGCTGCTGGAGTTCGGCCGCGGTGCCGGGTGCAGCTGGTGGATGGCCAGCGAGCGGCGTGGGTTCGGATGGTATTGCGACATGGCCGCCGCCGGTCAACGGTCGATGGCGGGCGGGGGGGTGCGTTTGCGGTGTGGTCGAGAGGCGGCGAACCTGCCTGCCTGCCTGCCGGCCGATTACCTCGCTGGCAGACGGAGGAAACGAACGGATTGATTTGTTGATTCAGTGAGATGGGCTGAAAAAGATGGGTGGGATCAGCACGTGTATTTATAGATGGAGGGCGAGGGGCAGGAGACACACACACCCACACCCACACAAACAGAAGCTCCCTCTCGAGGTGCGGACCTTCCTTCCTTCCTTCCTTCCTTTCCTCCAGAGCTGTCATCAATCCTCGGGCCGGGAAAGCGCCAACTGTGGGCCACGCGGCTTCACAATGGCTTTGAAGGGGGGAGGGGGGATAAGGGCCAGCTCGGTTTCCCGCGAAGAGCCTCATTCGCCGCCCTGCAGCGATCACCGCATCCTGACGCATATGCGAAGTGAGATGCAGCGACCCGTGTATTTGCAATGCACGACGAGCGATTGTTCTGGACGTTTAGAATGAATGACATTCCTATCAAAAGTATGCGGCCAAAAACCTGAAACCCGAAAATCCTCGTACCAACGCCCAATGATCCTAGCCCGTCGCTTTATTCATTCGCAAACAGCAAACTCCGTTTCTCCAGACCTGCAGTAGGTGGGTCTGTCCCCAGACCACTATCCGCAGGAGTTCCGTACAATACCATTTCCTTAATGTCATCCTCAGCGTTTTGTTCTACCAACTCCCTCTCCCCCGAACCAGTATTTGGCCTGTCGATTACTGCCTCGGTGCTTGAATTCTTCGGGAGGGCGGGCGCCTGATCGTTCTCGTCAAACAAGAGGGAACCAACATTAGACGCAGTGTAACCCCGACTGCGTCTGCCGTCCAAGCTTTCCGTCTCATAGCTGTCCTCCGTTCCGGTGAACGTACCGGTGTAGCTCGTTCGACGATCAGTGGCCATCTCACTGCCCTCCTCTTCCTCCTCTTCTAAGAGACTATTCTCTTTATCCAGATCCTCGCCATAAACGGTGACATGCTTCGGGCCATTCCAGCTGGACTTTCGCGAAGGCAGATCGGACTTGACACTGTGACTACGTTTTATGCCACCTGACAACGGTGCAGCAGCCTTGCCGCCTGTCGAAGGATTTGCAAGTGTTAAAGAACGGTCGATAGGCGATGCTCGGTTGCCGCCGGCTGCGCTGAGACTCAAGATCCGGCGGTTTCCCCTCACGGATGAGGTGTTGCTACCAGCTGGCTTGCCTGGCTGTCGTTTCTTCAAGGCCATACCGACCGCACTGCTCAAAGCGTTATTTTGTGTTGACGTAGTGGGCTTGCCCACGTGAGATCCTTTGCCGTTCGTGGTCAGTGTTGCAGTGGACGAGGCGTTGCTTGCGACACGCTTCAGATCCATAGACTTTAAGCTGGATGGACGCGAAGACAATAGCAGGGATCGCGAATGATCCAGCACGCCTTCAAGAACTCTGCGCTCGAGATTCTCTGCCCGTGACTCCATGAGATCCATCTCCTCCCGCCGCAGGCGCAATGCCGTTTCAAGACTCTGCACATCGGCTTGCATTTTTGCCTTCTGATTGAAAAGTTCTTTCTGTTCCTGCCTGAGACTTTCGACGGCAGCCTCAAGCGCTCTACGATCATCGGAAAGGCGTACAATCTCGGCTTCAACAGCATCCTTCTGTGCGTGCCGCTTCTCAATAGCGATTGCTACCTCTTCGGCCTCTCGACTTTGCTCACTTTTCGCTTCCGCTGCTTCGATGCGGTGAGAGTCCGCAAAAGATTGTAATTGCATTACAGCGGACGAAAGCTGCTCCTGTATCTCTCGCATGGTTCCTAATTGTGCAGAGTTATCTGTTGCGGCATTGACACTCTCAACAAGTTGGTCCAATTTAAAATGGATCGCTGAATCGTCAAAAGTATCCACAGATGGCGCAGATCGTTCCGTATAATAGTTGTCTTGGGGGGCGGGTAGAGCGGGAATGTTGATGGATCCAGGAATGGCATCCACACTACTCTTGATTTCTTCGGATGACTTGCGAGCTTCATCGTAGTGCTCATTCATCATGCGGAGGATGTCGCTCACAGTGCTCATGATTTTTGGGTTCCACTCCGAGTAATCAGCTCTTAGCGAGTCCACAGCAACCAGAGATTTAGCAACCTCGATGCGGGTAAGCTGATGATCAGTCTTACTCTCCGGGCCGAGAGTCTTATACGTTTCTTCGAACTTGCTGCCAAGTTCGTCGACTCGGTTGTAAACTGTCTTACTGTCCTCGGTCATCCGCTCGCAAGTCTCGGTGACGGTGCTTCCGAGTGTATCAATGAGTATCTTAAGGTCTTCTGCGGCGGCTCGTGTGCTTTCCATGGCCTCTGCTTGCTCTGATGCCTTGTCATGAAGAGCTTCTTCCTTTTGCGATGCTGAGCGTTCCGCATCGTCGTACTTTGTCATGAGCTCATCGAAGCGTTCCTCGATCTTCGTTGTTAACTCATTGATCACGGTTGATTTGTGCTCATCATGCTTCTCAAATAGAGCCTTATGTGCGATCTCGATGTCGCTTCGAGAAGCATCTTGATTCGCCTGCGCTTTGGTAAACTCGGCTTCGATATTGTCGCGCAGCGCTTTCAGTGTTGCTACAACAGCACCGCCAGTGACAGCCTCTTCGATGGCAGAAAGCGCAACATTGAGGCTCTCGATACCGTCATGCTGACTATTGAGCGCGGTCTTGAGGTCCTCGCTAATGGACTCCACGTAAGTACGAGTTTCTTCCATCTTCTCAGCCAAGCCACCATGTTCAATTTTCCGGGCATCAAAGGCCTGGGCCTGGAGCCTCGCGTTTGCGTTATGCGTCTCCTGAAACTCTTCGATTAGATCTTGTAAGGCGTTGAAGTCCGTCTTTGACACCAATCCGTCATCAGATGGAGCAATTGCTTTCAAAATACTGCGGACTTCGGCACAGGTCTCCGCGAGAGCCTCGTGTTCTTCTCGACCTATTGCGGCTTCAGACCCTTGCTCACGAATCTCGTGTAAACCAGATTGAAGATCTTTAATGATAACCTCGAGATGCGCAAGATCTGTTTTCGTTGCTGTCTCGGACTCTTGCTTGGAGGTGACTTCATCGATAGCATCCTTCGCTTCTCTCATGAGAGCCTCAAGACTCTCAATCTGCTCGATTGGATTGTTCTCTTCAATGCTAGCTTTCGTGTTTCTGAGCAATGTCTCAATAGCGTCTGTGTCTTCTTTGGAAACCTGGATGTCATGTTGCGCCTTTCCTTGCGCCACTACTTCCGAGAGTGTTTTCTGCGTGTCCTTGAGCGAGCTCTCCAGACGCTCTATATCCGACCTTGACGAAGTATCGGTAGGATGTGATGGAAGGTTGTCGAGGGACTCGACTTTCATCTGAAGCTGCGTCATCATCACTTCAAGTTTTTCGAGATTGGAGTTGTGAGCTTTAGCGATCTCCTCATCTGCGATCACAACTTCTCCACCACGCTTAGTCGAAGCGGTATCCGCTCTAGGTCTTTGATTTCGCATCCCATCAACATCGGCCCTGATATTCCTCAATCCCTCTTTCAGCGTATCCAAGATCTCATAGTTCACGGTCATATCAATTGGCTTGTTAACGATGCGCTCGATATCGCCCTTCAGGGTATCAAGCGACTCGTTGAATACTTCCATGAGCTCGCTAGAGGCGGAAAGAACACTCTCTGGTCGACCTTTGTTCTTCGACAAACCAAGTTGAGCTTTGTCGATTCCCTCACGGATGGTGTCGAGAATTTCTTCCCGATCAATCGCCCCTCCCCCTCGGGTGAGATTTGTGGCTAGAGTGGTGCGAAGGTGTTTCAACTCTTCCATGACAGTACCACTGTCTCCAACGACGGCAGATTCGCCCCGGGCTCGAGCCGCTCCTTTCAACTCATCGAAGCCATCGCGAATGGCGTCCAAGAGTTCCTCCCTGCCTCCCAAAGAGCTTTCGTTGCCTCGAGTAACCGATAAAGATATGGTCGACCTCAGATGCTCAAACTCCTTCTCCATTGCGTCTAGGAGGTCAGTGTTGTTTGTCTGAGACCCTCCGCGAGGGGCGTTTGCAATAGAGGCCTCAAGATCAGCGCGAAGATTGTTGAGCCCCCCACGGATTGTTTCGATGATCTCATCCTTGCCAGTGACGTCCGCCGCCCGATCCACGTAAGTTTCGATGCTTGCACGCAACCCTTCCATGCGATCCTTGATTGTGTCGAAAAGCTCAGCGGTGACTGGGTTGTTCTGTAGACTTGTTTGAACGGCTTCAAAGAGGTCTTGTCGGTCAAAATTTACTTCCTTGGATATCGGCGAGGCATGAGCCATTCCACCTCTTACGGCATCGAGCACATCTTCTCTAAGAGATTCAAACTGCTGGCGTTGGTCTGGTCCAGAAGAGCTAATCCCAAACTCTTCTATGCATTCTCGCATAGTCATTACAATCTCTTCTCGTGTCATAGCAGACTCCGAGTGGATCGGTGGCGGATGGAAGTCTTTGAGCCCATCCCGAACAGCATCGAGAACTTCGTCATAAGTTCCGGGTGCAGAGCGCGGGTTCTCAGCCCTGTGTTCCTCTAGGCCCTCCTTCAGGCATTGAAGGATCTCGTCTCTCTCCAGTCCAAAATTTTGCATTTCGATCTCGGGCTTGTATGTCTCCCAGGCCTCACGCACGGCTTCAAGTATCTCCTCCCTCTGAATGCCAGCGCTATGGTCACTGTGATTGGGTGGCATGTCTCTCAAGGCACTCTTGACCGCCGCGTAAATCTCGCGGTTGTCAACAGTTGCCCTGGACAAGACTGAAGACGACGATTGTCGGCGCATCTCTCTTGACGCATGATCAAAGTGGATCTTTAGATCTTCTAGTCCACCTCGTACAATCTGGTGGATGGCCTCCTGGTCAAGTCGTGTGTCATCGTTGGTTTGATCTTTGCTCTGTGTTTGCCCGCCGCTCTGATCGAGCTTGCGGCCGATTTCGCGACCCATCCCAAGGACTTCGCCACGAAGTTCGCGGACTAAAGCCTTGATCTCGGCGCTCATACCTCCGCCTTCAGCAATGCTATCTTTCATGCGTTTTAAGAGCTTGAAGATCTCGTCGTTTACAAAGTCTCCCGGACGAGGTGGCCCTTGAAATGGCCGGCCATTGTCTGCGGGGCCCCCCATCGCCGGTGGTGGTCCGCGCGGCGTAAGATTTCTCGTCGTCCTCGCCATAGGTCCACCATGTGGGCTGTTTGGCGCGCTGCCGAAATGAGGCGCTCTGTTCTCCATCGGAGGTGGCGGTGGTAGCGACGACCGAACCAAAGCACGACTGTTATGCTGAGAGTTGAGCGCATGGTCTTTAAGGAGGCCGATGACTTCCTCAAGTTGTTTGGTCAACCGAGACTCCGCTGGCATATTTCCGGTTTTGTTTCCCTGATTGGTGATAGAGACCATTAGCTCATCCTGGCCTTCTTTAGTAGCCATATCTTTTAGCACTTTCTCAAGCAGAGCTACGGCTTCAATTCCATCGTTCGATCCTTGGGCTAATGGAGAGGCCTCGTCGTTGGAGAAAGGCTTTCCAGAGCTGTGCAAACTTGGGAGAGATAGACTCTTAGAGGATGGATTGCTCTCGCTGCCCGAGGTTCCTTTTAAGCCTTGTTCAGCTATATTTTGAGATATCCTACTGATGAGCTCGCGCAAACTCTTTCGGACGTCTTCATCTCGAGCATTGGTAGCTTCCTTGAGGCTGATTAGGTCGGTGGCGTTGTCCTTACTCCGTCTGCTGAGTGCGGCCATCTCTTGCTGTAGGCGCGTAGCGATGCTGGTAAGTCCCATGATCTGGTTTGAGATTGCCTCGAGGTTTTGAGGAGCTCGGACCAATGCGCTTGAGTCAGAGCCTAGCCTAGTGGTGCGGTCTGGCTCGCTCGCTGGGGTAGCTTGGAGTGCCTTCATGGTTGCCGACTGCGGCGGAGTTTCACCAAGGATAGGCTTAAACTCGCGACGTGAAGATGGCCGTGAAAGCTCCAATGGCGTCCTCGGAGTAGGAGTTGGTGAGCTTGGAAGTGGCAGGGAGCGCTCCGATGAGCGACGACCCAGGTCGATAGACGTCCGTTTAAAGCGTTCTAGTGCAGATTCTGAAGCCTTCTCCGGTGATTTTTCGGGGGATTTATCCAATGAGTTGATGGATCCTCTGCTAGGAGATTTTTCAAGTGATTTCTCTGGGGACTTGGATATTTCCAAGGCCTTTGGTTTCTCTGGTGAACGGTTGCTTTCCAAGTATGCGCTCAGATCCTTTACGGCACCAGGCTGGATAGATGTCAGGCGTTTGTGGAACTGGCCCTTCATCAATGACTTCTCGTTGGACCGAGCTTTTATTGACTGTGCGATGAACATGTTCTCTCTAGCTTTCGCCGCAATCGCCTCTGCTGCTGCTGTCACGTTCTTGGAAGCATTCTTATTCGCTACCGGGCTGCCCGGGTTCAATGGCAGCGGAGGTGGTGCACGATCTGGGTCCGAACTATCCCACCTATGACGATTGAGTCAGTATGGGTATACTTGAAACTGTAGCTCTGATAGGCTCTGCCGCGATCTGGGTATGGAGTCTTGTAAGGAGACGTACATAGGAACCGGCCCTCGACCGGAATCTGAGAATGAGGGTTGGTGTCGGATCACCATATCCCGCTCTCGAGAGCTCTCCCTTTCAAATGAACTCATGGTCAACAAAGCTTGTTGTTTGCTTGCGAGTGTCGAGCATAGACTGGAATGCGCCTTCTCAAAAGGGCATTGCGCAATCCCGAAGGTGATATCCAGGGCAAATGTAAAGCGCGAGAGGCTGCCCGGAGATCTCGCTATTGCTTACTGGAACAAATTATATAGAAAGATGCACGATTCGCGCCAGCACTCCGTCAATCGCGACCGGGATTCTTTCACCAGGTGATCCACGGCCGATTGTGATGATCAGTGAGTTCGAAGGTTAGGAGGGGGGACGGTAGTCCCTCTGCCCCGTCATTGTAAACAAAGGCTCGGGCGGGAGCGACAGAGCCGCTCGGCTCCAATGTAAACACTGGCTAAACCAACCCGGGCAATCCAGCGCCCGCATCAAACCGCCCCCACCAGCGACAAGAACGCGCACCTATGACCACAGGGCTGAATGAGCGAAACGGGTAAGGTGCTACCGCCCACACAGGAGCCTCGCCTAATCCCGCAAATCGCTGCCACACCAAAGCCAGCGATATCCTGCTGCTGTGAAATTTAGCAGTGTTCGGTGAATTGTCAAAATCCAACTCCTCCTCATCCACGTCATTGCAGCCCCGTGGACGCGATGAAGTTTCTCAAGGTCGGACGTGTGGCAATCGTCACACGAGGGCGATATGCCGGGCGAAAGGTGAGCGCGCTCCTCGTTGGTCCTTAGACGATATCTATCGTCGGCGCACCGGATATACAAACCTCGCGAAGGTAGATATTAACGAAGCGGCTAGGTCGTCATCATCCAACCCCTCGATACAGGCTCCAAGTCCCATCCTTTCCCCCATGCTCTCGTTGCTGGCATCGATCGCTACCCGAAGCCAAGTACGGCACTCACGGCTACACTTTGACTTTCGAGCCACTAACGATTCTCAGTCACCCGTCGGATGGGCCAAGCCCGACGAGACAAGTTCAATCGCATCAAGCCATTTGTATGTGGGATCTCGGGGAAACGTTACGTTCTTTCTGTTGTCTATTTGCTCACATTTGACAGATTAAGCAAATCAACTACAATCACCTGTTCGTCTCGCATGTTACCACCAGAGTTATCCATCACTAACAAACGTCCAGCATGCCTACTCGATACACAATCGAGCTCGAGGGATTGAAGGGTGTCATTTCGAACGACACATTCAAGGAAGGTTCAGAGCCACGGCAAGAGGCTAAGAAGACGATTCGGAAAGCCTTCGAGGAACGGTACACAACCGGAAAGAACCGATGGTTCTTCACACCACTGAGTAAGGAGCCATTACAAATCCACTATAAGTTGATGTTAACTTTCGCAGGATTCTAGGCCACCTGGGAGAGGAACAGTTGCGAGAATTGAAATGTTGGTTGTCTACATAGGTTTGGGCTATCAGGATTGCTGCGGATCAGCGCATTAAACGAATGAGAAACCTTTCAAGATATTCAAAATATTGCCTAAAGCCATGTACAATGTGCAACTCGCTTTCAGATCGTGAAATTAGCTGCCATGTCTCCTATGGCGGTGGATAAAATAATGTTCTTAGTAGGATTCACCAGAACCTTGGTCCGTCATGGAGCATTTGTGTTTGTATGTATGAAGTCTGGACATGCTTTCAATGTAGCTAGAAGTCTATCACTGGTCTCGCTTTTGCTCGCACGGTGTGATCAGATTACTCTGCATGCCAGGTTAGTAATGTACATGTATGCACGCTAGAACCTTTTGTATGCTATTCGCATAGATTATGAACAACCGTATAGAATAAGGTTTATGCTGAGGCGAAGCTATGTAAAACAATGTGTTCTGGGCATGTTTTCAAACTGTCAATCGGTGTACTTATGAACGCCGTAAGATGCCTGGGCGGGAAAGGTAGCCTTGGCGGCAGGCGGCGTGCGGGACCCGTCATAACCTTGAACAACTCCGCAAGCGATCTATGTCCATGCGCAACAAGAAAAGGCCTCATTTTGGCTCATGACTAGGCTCAGTGATGTCACTAGGCGATATTGATCCATATTGACCCTTGAATAGGGAGTTGCATCGCTCCCCAGTGTACTTGAAAAGGTCATCAACTTGAGCAGCTGCGGGGTTCGCGTTGAGAGCCGTGGGGATATGTTAGGGAAAGGTTGATATTTGAGGAGTGTGTAGCAATGGAAACAGAAGGCCGCTTCTCTCATGAAGATGACGATTTCGAAAGTGCTGAGGAAGAGCCCGTTGTTCGAGCACGAGAATTACCACCCGATCTGCCTAAATCCTTGGATGACCGGAGAGCACCTAGCTATGGCGGCGAAACAGAGATGTGGGATGGCTGGCAAGGTACGCTTGCTCCTGGCTCACGATGTTGCTTTCAACTGACAACCTGCAAGGACAAACGCAGTATATCTCCAATCCCGCAGCATCCAAGTACAATCGGCAGGACGAGGATAATGACTCTCGGTTAATGGCTATGCTGGCAGCACAAGCAGCGCATCGAGAAGACAGTGCCGCGGACGAAGAGGCTGTTGTCGCCAATGAGAAGATGTCAACGGACGAGAAGAAATCCCTGTTGCAAAAGACGTTGCATATGGCGGCAAGCAATGGTGAAGTTGCGCGAGTTAAACGACTGGTCAATGGTGGAGCCAAGAAGTTCATTGACATCAATGCTGCAGACGAGGAGGGCTCGGCGCCGCTGATTTATGCCAGTTGCTTCGTAAGACATTTACATACCTGTTCATCGCGGCAATGCTGACTGGGAATAGGGACATCAGGAAGTAGTCACCGTTCTACTCGATGCCGGGGCTCATGTTGATCGGCAGGATCGAAACCAGTGGACTGCTTTGATGTGGGCGATGACGAACCGGCATAAAGAAATCACAAAGGAATTGCTGGATAGAGGCGCTTCTACAGATATAAAGTCCTCATCAGGCCGGACGGCATTCGATTTCGCAGCGCCAAATAGCGAGATGGCCGATTACCTTCAGGAAAACGGCTATCAGGTCGGCGGCGATAGTGCGATGAACCGGGAAGACTTCTATGACTCTGGATTTTCGCAGGATCGCTTTGAGCAAGAGCTAGAGGAGCAAGAAATGCGGCGAAGAATGATGATGGACAGCTCTCGAGACTTAGAAGTGGATCTATCAAGCCTCGGAATGGACGAACGACCAGAAGTAAGTGAAAATGCTTGCAGACTTATGCTAAATCGCAAGTGCTGATCAATCAGACACCCGACGACGGAGAAGCTCCACCTGAATTCATCTGGGATAAATGTTTGAACGATCAAATGTTTGTCTTCCAGGAAGAGCACCTATCTCAAATCCTCGACACTATTATCACCAATATGACACCCCAGCGATCGGCATCCCAAAAACCTGTCCCTGCCAATATCATCTTTCTCGCCGCTAGATATGCCCATTATCATTCCACCCGCGATCTCCTATCTGCCCTTCTAACGCAAGCTATGGCAAAGATCAACGAGAAAGTCGAACGTTGTCAATGGGATATGACAGTTCTTGCGTTCTGGATGTCAAATGGGACATTACTTCTATACTACCTTCGCAGGGATTCTGGACTTGCCCAAGTCACTGGTGAGTTTCAGGGACAGCTTTCAGAGCTGCTCCATGAGATCTTCATCCTCATCATCAGGGATGCGGAACGACGGATGGATCGAGTACTAGATACAGCTATGCTCGAGCACGAGACAATTCCTGGTTTCGAAGACGTGCAATTTTCTGGGGATTGGGGTATTTTTGGGTCTAAGAAGAAAGCCGCAGCCCCAGAGCCAATGGCCATCCGTCCGGAGATCAACGCACGGAGGACTTCACCCAACCCCCGTAATGTCACCTCTCTAATGTCGTCCACTTTGTTCGTGTTGGATCTTTATGATGTCCACTCTGTTATCACATCTCAAGTACTGGCGCAGCTTTATTATTGGCTCGGCGCCGAACTCTTCAATCATATCATGTCAAAGCGGAAATACCTTGCCCGTACAAAGGCAATGCAGATCCGCATGAACATCTCCGCTTTAGAAGATTGGGCACGCAACAATAGTCGCAAGCCAGAACATTATGAGGAAGGTTCGCTACATGCCTCAGGTGAATCAACTGTGGAGGCTGCTCGAAGGCATCTAATGCCAGTCATCCAGCTCCTGCAATGGCTGCAATGTTTCTCCTCTTTGGGTGACGATCCCAGCGCTCTTGAGAACACTCTGAGCCAGATGACTCGACTTACACCCCATCAGCTCCAGCACGCTGTTTCTCAATACCGATACGAGGTTGGAGAGAAAAACCTGCCCAAGCCCGCCCGAAAGCGTCTACAGGGGCTGCAAAGTGAGTATGTTAAGAAGAAAGATGAGATACGCCGACAACGAGAAGTTGCGCAACAAGAGGCTGCTGCTAAGTCAGAAGCTACAGAAGACGGGAAAGCGACGGATCCCGAGGCACCGCCCTTGTCTCCCACTGGGGTTGGGGTGAGTGTTGACGAAGAGGCTCTAGATTCAGGGCAATTATTACTGGACCCATCGCACATGCTCAATTTCGGGTTGCCAACAAGTGTCGATCTTCGGCTTGGCTATGGCGCAGGCTATGGAGGCGTGAATAGGGAACGTGAACGCAAGTACATCCCCACCGTACCTCCAGAATTCTTAGCCAAGTTGGAGCTGAATGGAGGCGGCAAGGTTGACAGGTCCAAGTGGGGCGAGGAGGATGATGACGGAGAATAGGACGCACAAAGGGACGCTGACCTTACCTGCAAGCACAGGGTAGCATTGCTGGCGTCCTCGTTGCGGTATACCTGCTCTAGTTACGAAAGTAAAACACATTTTACAATCATCCACGCAGTAATAGTAGCTAAATAGTTTTTCTGTCACCGTAGATGCTCCTCATAAGCGTAGCTTGGAAAAGGCTCCAGAAATGCAAGTCTCAAGGTTGGGCATGGGTGCGCGTCGCCGGGTAAAGCATTCACTTCTGCCAAGGTGCGCTGAGGTCAAGGGTATATCGAACAATCCAACCGCTTTTTAGCCGTCGTACACCCTGTCGTCTTAGTTCGGATTGCGGGTCTGTTAGAAGCACCCACTCCAAGGATGACTAAAGGGTCGGCAACGGCGTGTTCCGGGCTTTCCGGCCCCCGTGCGTCTCTTGAGCGTCTGACTCAAACTAGATACTCTGATTAGTCGGCTGCAACAGCTTTATAGAACACATGTAAGGCCTATCCCCCCCAAGTCAAAGCCCCCGAGGACGTCTCCTCCGCCCGGACCGATTGAATGCTTTTTGGGCGCAAGATCTCGCCAAGATCATGGAACCTCCGCTCCCGGCTCATCCGAGTCAGCCTCGGCGCTCCTGCCTGACGTGCGCAGCAGCCAAGGTTAAGTGTACACAGACAGATGATCAATCGGCCAACCCCTCCGACAAATGTGATCGTTGTCGACGATTGAACAAATCATGCGTCTTGCAGGCGGCTACCGTTCGCAAAGTACGTAAGCGGAAGAAGACAACGTGAGTAACCACCTGCAGCTCGAAGCCGTTGAGTTTCGCTAGGAGACGTTGGCTGCTTATCATGTTTAACATCTGCATAAACCCATCGAGCGTATGAATCGAGCGCTAACCTTCGATAGGCGAGTGGCCCAGCTTGAAGAGAAACTAGATGGTCTGGTACATTTGCTCACTTCCAAGGAGAGCCCACATGCCTACCCATCTCCGGAGTCCGTGACCCGACCAGCCCAAAGCCCAAGCAATGTGGCGACAAGTCAAATAACAAAAGAAGCTGCATCATTCATCCCACCCGACTCATCTGTCCTGCGCATTGCAGGAGCCACTTTCAGGGCTCTGGGTGAGGATGAATCCCAACGCTATCTCGACTGTTTCCGGAACAAATTAACTCCACAGTTTCCATTCGTGATTGTTCCCGCTGCTTTTACTACTGAGAGCCTTCGTCAAGAGAAACCGGCTCTATTTGCCGCGATTGTTGTAGCCGCATCATATGATAACTTTCCCCGTCATGCGACATTCGGCGAAGACCTCCTACGATATCTCACGGAACGTATCATGGTAAAGGGAGAGAAGAACTTGGATCTGCTACAAGCTTTACTGGTCTATACAGTTTGGTATGTCTTCCACACCATTGTCACTACACATATTGGAGTGCCGACAGTCTCCTCGATATTGAGAAGATCTAACTAACCGCATGTGAAGGTATCGAACTACAACCCACTTCAAGAATCGCGTGACACAACTAGTCTCGCTTATGGCCGCCTTGGTCACTGAACTGAACCTTTCTCGCTTAAGTGCCGTGAATGAGCGTCTTACAGTCACCTTCGAAGACACCAGAGGAAGCTATGGATGCACCGCGAGAAACCAAGGGGTACGGACCCTGGAGGAGCGACGAGCCTATCTTGGCGTCTTTTGTGTTTCTTCGTCCATATCGTGTAACTTCAGAGAGCTGAACGCTATCAAGCGATCTGTATATCAAGAGGATTGCTGCATCGCCATCGAGCGGGCGGCTGAGTATCCATCGGATGCGTTTCTGGTGAATCTCACAAGATTACAAATCGCAGTTGAGCGAATTGGCCATACATTCCAATATGGAACTACCAACCAAAGCCCCCGTCTAACATTCCGCATTCCATTGCCTTTATATACGATGCCTCTCGAACAGAACCTCGAGGAGTTTAGAAAAGGCTTACCTTCGGAGCTCCAGGAAAACAGTAAGCCCAGCACCTGATGAACTTTTCTTGCTAACGTTCTTGTAGACATCATGATGCTGAATTTTCATAGCGCTTTGAGCTACCTCTTTGAGATCGCATTGTACGAGCCTATCCAAGACTCCTACTTTGGACAGCCCTCATTCCGAAGGATGGAGTATCTGTACGGCTGCCTCCAATCAATAAAAGCTTTCTACGACACCTTCTTCAAGCTGTCCGCAGAGGACTTCTTTCACACATCACTACTCACTTGGATTCAACTCACCCACTCAACCATGACCTTATCAAAGCTGTGCTTCCTCGACGCAGAAGATTGGAACGTCTCGCATGCTCGCGAAGCCGCGAACTTCTCCGAGCTGCTGGAAAAGCTGGCTATCAAGTACGATGAAGCACGAAAGTTACAGGAGGTTGGACACGCACCAGGGGACGATCACCTCGACGCCTTTCAAAGAATTGCATGGCGCATGCGAATGGTCAAAGATAAGTACGATCGAAAAGTGGCTACGGAGACGAACTCAACTGGAGAGCCAGTTCCAACAACTTTCCCTATCGGACCAAATCAGGTGATCGATCCGGCAGCAATGGACTATATAAGCACTCTCGAGGGTGATGCCTTCTGGCAGGAGATGATGGGAGGGACTTGGCCTATAACTTTGAATACAGCGGAAGCACAATGAAGAGTGCACACGCCGCTATTAGATTATGTGATTCTCATAGACACATTGGGTTTAATGCTAGATGGGCGCTCATATATAGAAGAAATATCTTTACCAGAATGCCTAGTTTTGTTCTTCACATCTCTCCATTCACAGGTGCGGCACCTCAAAGCTCGCAAGGACCAGATTCACAATACTCACGACTCCTTCCCCGAGGATCAGACCGGAGGCAAGAATAACGGCGGGGGCCTCATCTCCTTTGTGGACACGCATCCAGTAAGCGGCAATGGCACCACCTAGGGCTCGTGCCAGTGTGAAACTGGGGACATTGTACATGCCAACCGCGACGGCGACACCACCCGGTATGTACGGATAGAGAGGTGAATTGCGCAGCCGGATGCGCAAGGCCGTAAGAACAGCCCAGATGGCGCCAACGACGAGCGCAAACGTCCCCGCGCGAGGCGGCAACCCCGCCCCCGTCACGAGCCGCGCGGTGAAGATCCATACGTACGCCGTGGGTACCTGAAATAAGTCGGAGGGGATTCGATACACGGAGGTGTACAGCTTGTACACCAGTGCGGCCGCAACCGAGCCCAACGCCGACCCAATCAGTTGCCCGTAGAACTGCGCCAGCGGCGATGCCCCGATGATGTGTCCGGCCTTCATGTCCTGCAGGAGATCACCGGCTTGTAAAGCGGCGGACTCCGACACGGCGCCGGCGACCAAGTTGATCGTCACTGTCGCTGGATGCGCGGGCAAGATCAAGGCAAAGGCGAGCTGAGCGAGCTTGGAGATGCCACTGACGGGGTTCAGGTCTGTTTCACCGAGTGCTTTGACGCCCATGAGTGATAGGACCAGGGAGAATAGAATGGCCAGTAAGGTTGCCCACGGCGGGACGATACCGGGGAACGCAATGTGCACGGCACCGGCGCACACCACGATCGATGCTAAGAGACCGGAATACACGATGCGATTAGAGGGGAGCTGGTCGGGCGGAGCATCGGGCTCGGGAACCTCGTCCTCATCGAATTCGTCTTCGGTTGTATCCGTGGCGTCCTCGGCCGGACTGGAACCTCCAATGGTAGTATAGTTGCCGCGCGAGGGTTCAAAGAGATGTGAGATCTCGCCTTGTTTGATCTTGTGCATAGCATCGTGTGTCCATCGTAGACCATGGCGATAGATGGGTCGCAAGGCGAGCCAACCAATGCTTACCACGGAGTCGGCAAGCATGATTGCCAGACTCACCCAAACAATCCACCCTTTGCTTCCTGTTTCCCAGTCATCTACCGGGCCGGCCGCCCAGCCATAGTTCTTAGCGATGGGCGATAGGACAGCCCAGCCAAATATTGCGCCGAATAGCATATGGAATGATGTGGCGGGCCCCATGATAATGCCTTGACCCACATAGGCAGGGGAAGGGTTGAAGGACCACTCCCATGTTCTTGCTAGGGGTAGACCGAATATTGGTAGACCATGTAATTGAGGGATGAAATATGATGCCAATGTATATATGCTCGAAAAGCCGAATGCAAAAAGCAAAAGCCTGATCCGGTTTCGCCAGTCGTATTGGGCTTGAGGCGCTTCACCTGCAACCAAGGTTGACCGATCATCCTCGAGGGGAGAGGCCTGTTCAGAGCTTGGAGGGCCATTTGCCACGTCTAAAGTCCGGGACGACGCTTGCTCTAAGGGAACATATTCTTTCTCTTCTTCCTTTCCATGCAAGACCTGAATCATGAGTGCTGTAGCTGTGCCGCTTGGGAAGCGGAGTTTCTCGCGAATAAGAAACTCCCGACGCAAAGGAACCGCGATGAATACTCCCAGGAAGCAGATGCCTACGGACCAGACAATCAGTCGTCCAGTGCTCAGAACAATGGGACCTTTCTCTTCCTCCTTGAGTAGGTAATTCAGTGCAGGCATCACGCCCACCAGTCCCGCACCGAGGGGCATCGTTCCAACAGCGCCTGCAACGGTCTGCACCAGGACATTCTCAACCGGTGTGAAAGGCCGAGGAATGCACCAGGCCATACTTTTGAAGAATGCGAAGCCAATCAATGCCGATGGCATGGCCATACCGCTGATCCATCCAGTCTGGAGGCCGAAGTAGATGTTGCTGAAGCAGATGATAAGGCCAATGGCTAGACCAACGAGCACCCCTCGAACTGTAAAGTTCGAATCGTGAGCACCGCTTTCTGCGAGCGCCTGTTGTCGGCGACGCCGCTCTTCTCTCTTCTGCACTGCCACGTCCATGTCCTCTTCATCATATCGATCGGTGGTGGTTTCTATGGCGCGGTATGTTCGCCGCCGTTGCGCCCTCTCCGAACTTGGATCGGGCCCCATCGCTGTCTGTCTATAGCTTCGTACAAAGTAGTATCAAAATCCTAAACACCATGCTATGAATGCCGCTTGCTATCATTTGTTGCTTGCCATTATGCTGGAGGGGTAATCAGATGCCTTTTGCAAGCACCTGTTGCACGATGTCGTGATCGCTACCCACGTGACGAACGGAGGGCGAGAGCCAGGCGAACTGACTCATTACCGCCAGCAAGCGCAACGAACATGAAGTGGGCGAAATCATTACATAAGCGGTTCCACTGTACATGTATCAACATGTACATCATAGTCCTCAGTCGCACGCATATTATCGATGTAGTAGATTTTATCTACTACTATTTTCGAAGCAATGGCAAAGATCATATTTGGTAAAGTACATGTAGAGTACAGGTTCATAGGCCGTTTGCAATAAATCAACCAAACGCCTCCCCACTTTGATCCATAGCTACAGTAATCATACAATTTTCTCCGTTGCCTCCGCCGCCTTCGCTCTTACCTGCCGATTGAACGCCACCTGGCCAAATACCACAGATGCCCGACCTGTTTTTGGGCGCTCGCCGAAGGTTTTAGGCCGTTTGTCGCTACGAATGGGCTTGACTCGCACCGTAGTGGGGCTTATTGGCTCCTCCTTAGCCAGCTCAACATCGTCTTCCATCTCAGTCGCGGCATGATTAAGGGCACGGCGGCGCCAAAATGGGACGCGCCGAGCTGCTGCCGTGTCTTCTTCATCGATGCTGCCGGAGCTCGTCGCAGCAATAGTCGATGCGGCGGAAAATGGCTGTGATTGGTGGTGCGAAGCAGTGGACCGCTCACCCTCTGCGTTCCAACTGAATGCGCTGCGAGGGAACCGCGTTGCGGAGCGATGCATGCGGCGATGCATAGACTCTACCCACCAACCCAGCCCGAAGAGGTTCAGGAGCCCAATGAATAGCCACTTGACATATGCCCAGGTCCAGTACACGACGATGCGCGTCAGCTGGTTGAATGCGATTAGCAATGACAGTACGATCACCCCCAGAGAAACGCAGGCTAGCATTTTGATAACGAAGTCCAAGTCCAGATTTGAAGGCACGCCGCTCCATTCGGATACATTCATACCGAATAAGCTGGACATGAAACTCAATGGAGAGAAGATGATGGTAACGATGGTGAAGATCGTCACAGCCTTCGCTTGTTCGGTACTGACTTCGGTCTGCTTTCGCGCGGCATGCGCCTCGTCCACGTTCACCTTGGCAGTTTTCATGTCCAAAAGCTTCTCGTACGAATTCTGCATCGCGTCTGATGATTTGAGCATGGTGTCCACCGATTCAACGTAGGCATCAAGGCCCTCCAACGCTTCGCTAAGCAGCTCAATAGCTCGGGTGCCTTTTCCGAGAGGCGGCAAGTGGCTTCGAAACTCGTCGCGCATCAAATTGATTTGTTTCTGCTGCTCACAGAAGAGTTTTCGTAACGTTGTCAGTTCGTCGGTAATGTCACGAAGTTCAAACAGATGATATAAGTCCTTGCGACTTGCATATGTATCCATTGGATCAATGTCACTAGGGTCTTCAGCAGCATCGTCATCCACGTTCGGATCCATCCGTTGCATATTCCGGAAGAGTTTGAACGAATTCGTGTAGTCTTCTGTCAGATCGGAAAGATACTCTTCGAAGATATGGAAAACATGCAGATGAGGATCGCTGGCCTCGTCGAGTAATGCTGTGACACACTTGTTTACCATCAATGCTGCCAGGTCGTAGGAATCTTTAAGTTTGTCTTGTCGAGCTGCTTTGTGTATGCTGTTGATCAGGTCTGCTTGTTTAGACAGCTTGCCGTCTTCATCTCCGCTTTCTCGCGCCGAGGCGAAAGAGACCAACGTATCTTGCCGGAGAATCCAAAGCCACAAAGTGTCAACGGCGATGACCGTCGGTGGGCGTTCTTGATGATGCTGCCCGTGTGCCGATTTTCGGAGTGTTGAGGTTGCTACTTGAAGACGCGAAGCTAGGCGTTGGCGCGGAGTGCGTGAATAGCCACCAACCCGATCTTGCTCAAGATTGTGGCTTCTTGTCTTTTTGTAAAGAATCTGATCCGCATCGCGCACTTCTGTGTTTCTCAATGCAGGATAGCCATATTGATCGAGGGACCGCCGGGAGTGTATCGGTGATTCCGAAAGCAAGTATTGCCAAAGAACATGATGCTCGAGATTGTCATTGTCAATCGCGGCATTTTCTACATGCCGAGGGTTCTCCTGTGCATCACGTATATTAATCAGATTAGATCGTCGTTGCTGCATTTTAAATGTGTCCCAGTGGAGGAAAGGAAAAAACAAGGCAAACTGCACCTTGTCAGGAATTTGGTCTCCTGTTGGTGGCGGAGGAAGCCCTGGAACGACCATGGGATTGGATTCATCGGTGAGAATGCTTTCGAAATGTGGCCGAACGTACTGAGCATGAGATGCGGCATGTCTAGCGCGATTATGGTGGATCATCCAATGTTCACGTGAGATAAGCCTCTGATGTAAATTGGGAATCCGCTTCTGATTTGAAATGACCGAGAGAATCTGTGGCACCCAGCTTGAGACACAGTAAGGAGTGTGGATCCAGGCGAATGGCGCCTCCCTTCGTGGAGGAGTGCTTGAACCCGTCACAAGGATAGAGTCGAGCAATTGGCCGGACACGTCTGGTGCAGCGGCTCCAGGTGATCTTGGGGTCGGCTCCTCGCCAGCTGCTGATCGCGGGCGCAAATGCGAGCCCGTGATGAGGCGACTCTGGGACAATCTTCGTGGCTGTGTTGATGCATCGGTGACCTGTAGACGTTCGCCACGACCTCTCTGGGCAGTAATGATCTGTCTCCAGTTGTCCACAACAGCTGAATTTGCAGAATGCGGTCTATCACTGCCTGCGTCGGCATGAGGATCCGTAAGGAGTAGCCCGACCCCATCGATTGCAGAGAGCTCCACAGAGCCTAGACCAAGCTCGACGTTGGGATCGAAAATGTCTCGTAAGCGAACCTGCCGAGGTGGCATCGCATTGACGGGCCCCATGGCTCTACCAACTTCGTTGTAGAACTCATAAACGCCGATTCGTACTTTCTCAAAAATTGTAGAGAGCAGCTTCTGGCGTTCTGCTCGGTCTTTCGGATCTTGTTCCATAAGCATCTTCTTCAGCTCACCAAGGTATTCTGTTTTCAAGTCTCCGCTGCCTTCTAGACGTGGCAAAGTCACATGATTTGCGTCAACGCTGAGCATGATTTCCTCTTCGATCAAGACCGTGTTGTCGGATTTCGTCATCCAGGCGCTACGCTTGTCAACGACTGGATCCGAGAGTCGTAATCTCTTGTTACTGCGAAATTTATGCGGCAGAAGTTCAGTTCGCACTTCAAGGGGTAGGACGCCTTCTTCACAATAACTCCAGATCTCAATGTTAGAAACTTTCGCCGCAAACCGCTGGTTTAATAGCTCGAGGTAAGCAGATTGAGGGGCCAGCTGCGCTCGAAGACGGTTCCCAAGCGGCCATTTGAGATGCAGGCGCTCTTTGATCGTGTCTGCACAGGCTGCTAGAGACAGAACATTGGAGCCATGATGGGGTGTTGCAAAGAAAGTTACCCCAACGCACGCAGCAATAAGAGGAAGGCCCGACTTTCGACATAATGCCTCTTTAAGGACGATACCGCCAGTTGAGTGGCATATGAATATGATCGGCCGATTCTTGACCTACAGTCAAATCAGTACACCGCGACAGGAGCAATTAAAACTCAAGATTGTGCATACAGTCTTCTGGCGCTCTATTTCCAAGGCCTTCAGGAAGCGGTCTGCCCAGTCCTGCATCCGCATGCGACTAAACCGTCGACCCGCATCTTGATACGCATCTGCTGCCCGATGTTGATCATCGAAATCTGGTTGAACAAGCCGGTCCTCTTCTGTGAGATGATCCCAAAGAAGGATCCGCGCTTTCGGAAAGTCGGCTCGCAGTCGCGGGCCCAGCCATTGCGTGCTTTCATCTTCGCCCCAGGTTCGCTCGGGGTGTGCACCGATTGCAGGTATCCCTACAATACTATTGATGATCAGTGTGCTGTATCAAAGTGCGAAAGTATTGCGACGTACTCAAGGTCAATTGTGACGGCTTTCTGTCCTTTTACCAGGCTCACCCCGCTTGCGCGTTGGAGCTGGTGTGGAACAACGAACATTCCGCCAAGGGGCGCGTAAATTTACGCGACCTGTCCCTTGAAGCCAAGCCTTGCGCGATCCATGGGTGGAGCGAACCTTTTGAATATGACAGCTCCGGTTATCGAGCGACTTCAACGTTCCTGAAGTCGGTGCTATGCGCGAGATTGTAAACGCAGAGTTTGTGCGCGTCCTCGACATCTCCCAGCAGAGCCTCTACCGACCCCAGAGCTGGGAACGGTGCCTTCTTTTTTCAATGCCGAGGGCAACGCCATGAGCGGCCCCTTGGACGGGCGGGTGAGTTTCAACTGCCATCGAGGGGCTTGGCGGGGCGCTTTAGCGCTACCACACGGGCCGTAGATAGTAACCGAGCGTAGGATCAGCAGAGAATTACATATCCCCTATTCCCTGCAGACACGAGTGTTCCACCGCGTTGGGACATGTGGATGCCATCGGCATGTCTGAAGTCGATCCATTTGATTATCGATAACGCAAGTGCCAGTGCTTGATCTTCCAGTTCTGCAGGCCGGTTTCATTGCAGTCTACCGATAACGCAAGTCTCAGTAGTCGATCCTCCAGTTCTGCGAGCCGGTTTCATTACAGTCATCAACCCTCCACTGAACGCTGATCTCAAGGTTGCGGTGCTCGTCACTAAGCCGCAGATACTCAATATCACCCTTGACGAGAGTACCTACAGCCAGGCGATTAGCTGCCTTTCCACCATGATCGATGACAAGCTTGACTTGTTGCCAATGGGTGCGCTTTGCGAGCGGACCAGTCGACAGTGTATTCACATTATGACCATCCTTGGTCCGACCGAAAATGGCATCGAACCATATGACAAATCCGTCTAGAGCATCTACCTCTCGATTAAGCCGGAGTTCGAAGTTTTTACGGAACGTTAGGTCGCTTATCTTCGCGGTCTGTAGGTCCAAATGTAGGATCTTATTCGAACCTTCTGGATTTGTCATATCGCATGGAATCACTGACTTTGTTGCAACTTCGACCATAGCGCCTTCGAAGACTCCTCGTCTCATGGCGCTCATGTCGAATCCGTAAACGTCTGTCCAGAAATCACTCTTTTCGACTATGAGCTCTGGGTCAGCAAGCAATGTCATGTTCAGCGTGATATCTGACGGGATCATCAAGCCTCCTAGCGAAAGCCACTTATCTCGAGCAGAGAGAACAGAGTCTAGCATCGCCTCATAAAGGAGCGCGTAACCCATCCACTCAGAAACAATGATGTCGACCTTGCTGACAGGTAAAGTGATTTCTTCAACCATGCCACGGATGAATCTGTCATGCAATTAGCCGCCATGTTCGCATACATCATTTCATCCACCCACGTGATAGAATCTTGCATGCCGTTCACGAAGGCGATCTCCCGAGCCTTGTCGATGATGCCTGAGTTATCTACCGCATAGACATGCTTTGCACCCGCTCGCGCACACATCATGGAGAGAATCCCAGTGCCGCAGCCAACGTCCAGCACGATCTTACCTTCAAATACGTGTTTGTTATCGTATATGAAGTCCCGGTATGCATCTGTCCTTGCTGTATCTTTGAGCATTTCCTCGTGAATATCTGTTCATGGTCAATACAAAAGATAAAAGGACGGCAAGCATGTCTATCACCTCTTGTTGCGTAACTGTCGAAGTAGAACCGATCGTGTACCTCACGCTGCTTCTGACTTTTTGCAATTGCAGGGACATCTTTCTCAACATCCTCACGCTTCTCTAAGAAGGCTTCTCGTGATAACTTCAGCGCTCTTTCTAACTCAGCGATACGCTGAAGGTAGACTTGCGCGTCACCGCCTTGGGGCGTGTTCTCCAGAGGTGTTTCTGCCTCAAAACCGGACTTTGCATCATCTGCTAGATCATCCAGGCTAAAGAGAACGGCGTCATCTTCAAGGACCGGCTTGAGGTAAGCCTCATCCAAGAAGCTGTCCTTGGATTGTGGTTCTTTAAAAGGGCGAGTTCCTTTTTGAGCCTCTGTGCGGACATAGTTCACCAGCTTGATACTTTCCAGAAAATCCAGATCTATAAGACATTAGCTTCAATGATATAGACCAAGGGAGCTGCTCACCAAGCCGCTTTATAATCGCTCCGAGGTCAAAGTTCCAAGTATCACGATCATACTTGCACATGGCGTGTAAGCTTTTGAACGGCTTAAGATCAACCAGACTCTGAAAGGTAAGGTCCTCTACGTCCGGCTCGGCATCTTCCCACTCATCCTCATCCTCACTCGAGTCCGTAGAGCCCTCAGATGGCGGACTGGAATGCAATTCCACTAGTATTGAATCATTCACTCTGGTCAAGGAGTCGACGTTTGGAGGGTACCCCGACTCCACCAATTCGAGAATGCGTGACTTTGTACTTGGATCAGCCGGTGCCCCCTGAGGATTTGCCTTGTAATGTATGGCCCCCCATAGAGGATCGCGCTGACTCGGCATCTCGAATGGTCGAGCAGCTTGAGGCCTCAGGTCACGTCTCCACTATGCTCTGTTGTCAATCCCCCTTTGGCCAGACCTCATCCAAACATATCACTGAAATTCCGCACCCTACAAAAAATCCCTGAGTTTGGTCCCTTGGGTGGATTCCCTGCATGCGGCAAGGCCCGACGCTAGAGGTCACTTCTCGACATAAATTCAGCTGAATGGCACCAAATAAAAAGCATGTGCGGGTCAGCGGCGGTTGGCTGGCGGCAAGGGCAAGGGCAGCGAGGGCGGCCGCCCGACATGAAACCGATGAAACCGCAAAGTGCCAGCCCCACGGCCACTCAACTTCTGCCCGGTTCCTCGCTCCCTTCTCTGACGCCGATGGTATTTATGGAGAGGTGTTCTGCGCTGCTCATCTTCCGCCGGTCTGTAGACATCATCGAAGCACGGCTCAGAGCAAGTATCTAGCGTCGTCGAATGTGCAGATCGGCAGAATAGTAGAGGGTCCTGAAGGGCGAACCGGTGTCACCATGGCGTTTCTGTTCGGGCGTAAACAGCAGCGGCCGGATTTGGCGCGGATCTTGAAAGACCTCTTACCGCGTATGTGGGATACATCTCCTGCACCGAAGGTGAGTGCTTCATTGTACGTCGTAGTGATACTCGTTGCTAATCAATCTAGTAGGTGGAGGAAGAGTTAACCCGCACGTTATCCCAGATGAAACTGATCTTGCAGGGCACACAGGGTGCGTTGTCTGGCTTCTCGATTCGATCTTAAGTCTAACTGCATCCTGGAAGAGACCGAAACGAACCCCGAGTCTGCAATGCAACTCGTGGACGCCATCATCGAGGCTGACTTACTTGGTCCCCTGACCCAGACCGTACACCTGTTTCCATTCGAGTCCCGAAAGGATACGCAGTCTATCCTCTCGCATGTGTTCCGCTTCAAACCCGTTGATGCCACCTCCCCTATACCGCCGGCTATCGATTATGTGGTGCGACATCGGCCGGAGGTGATCATCGATCTGTGCAAAGGCTACGATCAGCGCGAGAGCGCAATGCCGTGTGGTGTTGTGCTACGCGAGGTACTCAAGTACCAGGAAGTAGCCATCATCATTATGTACGATGAGGGTGACGGCAAACCGTTCAAATTCAGCGCTATTGATTACGACCACCCATCGTCTGGCCATGGCGTTTTCTGGTCATTCTTTCCGTGGATTGATCGTGGAGCCTTCGAGATCAGTGCGGATGCCTTTACGACATTTCGGGTGAGATAGTCCAAGTGGCTACCCCGTTGGAATGGAATACTCATATTTGACTAGGAAGTCATCACCCGGCATAAGCAGGTTACAGCCCGCTTCCTTAACGCCAACTACGAACTTTTCTTCGCCAAGTACAACTTCGAGTTGATGAAGTCCAACTCGTACGTGACCAAGCGTCAATCCATCAAATTGCTCGGAGAGCTCCTACTGGATCGGTCAAATTACAACATCATGATTGCTTACGTAGCGGATGGCGAGCATCTGAAGCTGTGCATGAACCTGATGAGGGACGACCGTAAGATGGTTCGTTATGAGGCTTTTCACGTTTTCAAAGTTAGCTCAACCAAAGATGACGCTGCAACCTGGCTGACATCTCTAGGTCTTTGTAGCGAATCCGAACAAATCAGTCCCGGTCCAGAAGATTTTGATCAACAATCGCGAGAAGCTACTCAAGTTCCTACCCACTTTCCTCGACGAGCGCACGGATGACGAACAGTTCGCAGATGAGAAGAGTTTCCTGATCCGGCAAATCGAGACCCTGCCAGAGGCGCCTGTGCCGCAGGGAGCATCGTGAACGAATTTTGTTCTATGGATAGAGGACGTGCATTAGGATAGGTGTTGGTGGACAGGCGTGATGATCAAGATACCCAGCCGAGCCAGCGGCCAAGAACATTGGGGAACATGATGACAAGGCCAATCACTTCGGCGCCGCGAAGCTTTTCCAAGGCCAAATGCGCCTTGCTTCCTCTTGGAGAGAGCTAGGCTACAGCAGCGAGCGCTCCTGTGCCGTGACAGACACCAGACTACCTTGACTAAATCGTGCAGTACTGTAGGCGAAGCCGTGTAATAAAAGCACCGTAGTAGCGCAGCATACACTTCAAAATGGCTTTGACATACCCCCGATCCATTAAACTTTGCTTCATAGCTTACTTCCAAGTGCGATTTATCATGCTGAACACTCTTATTCGGGTACTGACCGCTGCGACCACATTGTCGACCCGCATGATGGAGTGTTCGATAGCGATGCGCGTGGATGTGTGGCACGTTGCGTAGCGAGCTGGCCCGTGCAATGAACGACTGGCGATCAGCTTTCCATCCTGGTCGAGCCCACTCAGCTCATCTGCGCGCTTGCCTACCGTTTTGGCGGTGGGGAGGCAGGCTTGGTGGATGGGGGCCAACCCTCGCGAGTCAGCGCGGGTGGCCACCCTGTCTCAAAATGATGAAGTGCGCGGCGCAACTCAATTGGAGACGGCTGCCACCGAGGCTAGAGTAACCTGCTCGTGTCAATGATTTGGATGTGGACAGCGACTGATCTGTCTGGATACGCGATGGAAGTAGATAAGTAGGCTCCGTTCTACGGTGGTATCTGCGCTATTGGGGGCTTCGTATGGCCTTACAACGCTTTGCTCTTGTGTCTTCGTTACCTTATCTTCCGCTCGGAGATCTGCGATAGACGTGGCGGTTTCTGCGGTTGCCTCGTCATAAAGGAGGTAGTGACTTGGAGGTGGCTGCAATCGTTCGACCCGCTCCGAGCTTCTTCCTAAGATAAAAGTAAATCCCAGCGTTGTGTCTCATGGTTGATTCGGGTCTGCGGCCTCTCCTGGTTTAAACTTGAGAGTTCGCGTAGATGAGTTCGATGCGGTGTGCCCTTGAGCACCAGCCCCACTAGTTCGGTCGGTTCGTTGTTTGGTGGGTTCTAAGTGATAGTCTCTGGCCTACCCTGTGGCGTTGCTCCCTGTGATTGCTTGTTAGCAGCTGTGTGGCAATAGTCTGTCGATTTAGATGGTTGCAAAGGGTGATGACTGCCAATCGCCAATATGATCCACTGATACCTCTAGCGAATTGACTGTGAGTCCGTCCCTTGTCAGATGTCCACTCTCGCATATGGCTTCAACAGAGCGGAGCTGGCGGTCGGGCGATTCTCCTTTAGCATTGGCGTCGTAAGGTGCCGTGCCGCCACAAGCGTACCCAAGAGATGCTCGCATCTACCACCCTTCGTCAGCCGGCTGGGATTGAAAGAGACGATCGGCACCGGGTTTACATACCCGGCGCCCCGTTCCTGCCTCATTCCACCACGCACCCACCCCAACCCACTCCTCTGCTCCCCTGTTCTTTGGCTCCGATATGTGGTCATGCTCTAAGCGCACCTCTCTCCCTCAGCTGGATCTCCCCGCGCGCCCTCTCCGTCCTAGGCTGGCGCCTCCCCCCTTCTACTATCCCGTGCTGGCTGAGATCGGAGAGCAAGAAGGTTCAACCACCGGCACGCCACCGCCCCACTGCCAGAGATTGGCGTCGGCATATTGAAAGCCCAAGGGTAGGTAGTGGCGACCGGGTGATGCATGGGGATGCTCGGGACATGATGCAGCTGCGAGATCAGGGGCCCCTCGTACTCTGTGAGATAGATCGATCTCGTGAGGGCAAGGGCACGGGGGGTGGAAGGCCCATCCTCCATTCCAAGGGGATCCCAGTCTTGCCCTGACCGAGACGGGAGGCGGTGGTGGTGAGCGCAGGGGAAAGGTGTCGTCTGTCAAGCCCTCTTTGACGTCATGTTGGTGGATGCAACGAACCACGCGGGACAAGAAAAAAAGGGAAAGAATGACGGGGGAAGAGAGCGTTAGCGGGCGGGAAGGGGAGAGAGGGGAGGGAAGGAAGCAGGCCGGAAGGAGGATCATAGTCCGTCCGTGGTGCCAGGCTAGGCTGGTTCGGTGAGGGTAAGGAGGGGAGGGGGAGAGAGAGAACTGACGACTGGAGGGAGGGAGGGCAGGCGGGAGGGAGGAACAGCAGGCAGGGTCCGTTCCTTTGCGCTTGCCCTCTCCCTCACCGTTCGAAGTACGCGCCTGTTCACCACCTTTTCTTGACCACGACAGACGACTCCCGACCGACTCGCGCTGCTAGCCAGCTCACCGGTGACTCCTCTCCTCGACACACACGACTGCTCCTCTCGTGCCCGACACCTCGCTCGTCAATCACCGGCTACCAGGGCTGGGGCTCCTCTCCTCGCGCTTTACGAGTAGTGCACCCTGGGACGATGGCAACCCGGCGGCCGTAAAGGGCCTCAGAGTCCAACGCAGCGGCGATAGGAGCACGGTGTATACCACAGGGCGAGTGCACGAGAAAATTCAAAAATGGCACCGGTGAAATCGGCGGACGAGGCTGAGGCGCCACCGCCCGCCATACAGCCCGATGTTTCTCCAGTGCCGTCGGAGACGGAGCATTCGCCCGTGCCTTCCAACTCAGCCTCAGAATCCCTCTCGAATGTCTCGACCGAGTCTGTGACCACTGTTCGCGACCTTGACCATGGTCTGGACGCTGGGAAAAGCTCAAAACCCCGTTTGATGAGAACGGTTCCACAGCCTATCGCGTTGGACACACCTGTGAGGCCCACTGAGACGCACCAACCCTTTACGGCCCTTTCACCAACCGTGACCCCAAGCCCAGCCAAGGCAGCGAAACACCAGGTCTCTCAGGATTTTCGGAACGCTGGGTTGATTTCGTCTGGACGTGATGCAAAACCCGATGTGAGCAATACCGCCGACTCGAGGGCTGTGCCCGCGTATAAACCGAACATTGTGGACTTGGCCGTACAGCTTCAGTGCGAACCGGGCTTACCTCACTGGTGGGAGCAAGTGACGCGGATATTACACGATCATTTCGGAGCGGAACGCGCGACGTTGGCAGTTGCCACCGATGCGACCGATGTGGAGAATGTACCCTGGGCGCAAGTTGCAACATACAACGCGAAGAACGATGACGCCCTCTCCAAGGTAGCGAATGATACGCAAAGCCCACGGAGTAGCCTACGAGACATTTCTTCGCCTCTGTCCTATAGTGTCGAAAGCGCCAAGAGTACCGCAACAACAACCACGCAAATGCAGCGCATCCCAGCCGGTGTTGCTGGCGGGAGTCTCGCAACTCGACCGAAACTCGAGTCCCGGCACTCATATGCTGGCTATCCGCTCCAACAAAAGACGTCAACTGGTGATCAAGTGACACCAACATCAGCCGCCTCGCACACTTCGCTCTCTCCATCATCCCTTTATGGTTCGTTTGGTCTCTCCTCCCTAGGCTCCAGCTCTGGTCTCCACGAAGATCTTCTACGGCATCATGAAATGCAATCTTCAGGAGGCGACGGCTCGACGGATGATTTATTCCCTGGCCGTTTCAGTAACAGCAGAATCCTACAGCCTCAGCAACCGCTTGAAACTGAGGGCGATCCACTTTTAACGAGCACTGGGGTTTTAAGGGTCTTTGGACGAGACCATGCGACTGTTCTGACACGAGAGTACTTTGGCAGCGAACACGATATTGCTCAAGCAGAGGAGCAGAGCCTTCGAAGCTCTGTCATACCCAATCGTAATGAGGTCAAGAAGAGTCCTAGTGTAGGGACCAAGCCACGTGGCTCGGGGAAGAAGTCAAACATGAGTCGGCGAAGGGTTCAGCGGAGCAAGTCGTCGAATACAGGGGCCAAGACAGCTCCCAAAGTTGATAATATCGTGACATACGAAGATTCTGAACAGTTTCCGGGTACGCCATGGTCACAAAGCCCCGCCCCTTCGCCGGCTGCGCGAGTCGACGCCGATGAGAACCCATTCTTCACACAAGGGCCAGATCAGGATGCCTTCACGGAATATCCTCCACAACATCGATACGGGACTGCTTCTCCCATCCCTGCCATTGGCATCGACCGCGCTTGTTCGGTCATCCATCTTCCGCTTATTCATCCGAGCGCGCGGTTGTCACATACCTTAAACAGTCGAGCAGTTCGCGAAGATTCGAAGATAATAGACAATAGCCGTGTTGGCGCCAACAACCCAACGATCAGTCGACAAGACTCGACCCAATCTTCTGCTAACCTGAGTTCGAAACGCATACCTATAGCTATCCTCTCTATTTTAGCCCCGGAGGTCCCCTACTCTACTGATTTGGTGGATTCATTAAATGAGATGGCACCGTTGCTTGCAACTTCCTTTTACACGGCTCGATCTCACACGAACATTATCCTGGAACTTGCTGCGCTCTCTGGTCGCCGTCAGAATGCGTATACGCAACCAAATGCACGCGACGAGCAGGCCCTCGGATACCTCGCTGCTGCATCTGGCTTAAACCTTATGGGAACGGGAATCCATGTTCCCTCGCCTTCAAGCCCCGTTAGCTCGACAAGTACAAGTACTCACTCGCCCTATCACAGCGCAAAGGGTTCAACCGGTTTGAATTCGACCGGCGTAACGCCGAGCTGGGATAATATGGATACACATCGTCGCAGTCAGTCACGAAACTCGCTCAGTCCAAGCGAGAATATGAAAGAGCCAGCAGAAGACTACTTTGGCAAGGGAAAGCTTCGGCGACCCAATGGTAAGGAGGAGCCTGCGTCACCAGCGAGGGGGCCTGGTACTACTGCAGGACGACCGGAAGGGAATCGTGCTAAAAAGACACTCCATTCGCACGGGGCGACCTTCGCTACTACCCAGCCATCGTTGCCAGGCTCCAGACTGGCAACCCCAGGTGGTGACCCATCCGAATCTACCGCCGAAGACTTAAACATCTTTAAAGAACCGAGTTCATCCGTGCTGAGAACAATGATTGATAATGGAGCGACTCAACAATTTATCGCAGAGCCAGATCGTGGCCGAATCATATGGGCGAATGCGAAGTTCATGGCTTACCGAAATGCTTCGAAGGAGAACATCCACGAGCAACTCTGGGGTAATGTCTATGCAAAGGACCTGCAGCGCTTCCAGAATGAATGGTATAAATCTTTCGAATCGGGAGAGCAACTTTCGCACCAAGTGCGGCTCAAACGTTTTGATGGACATTACCGCTATTTTCATGTTCGCTTCCTGCCATTAAAAGACAAGTACGGCGTGACAAAGTACTGGCATGGTCAAGCAATGGACATTCACGATCTCCATGAAGCCGAGGTCAAGGCTGCCAAATCGAAAGAGAAACTCGCATCTGAAGCGAGGTACCGAGCCCTAGCCAATTCGCTACCTGTCATTGTCCTCGCTGCCTCTGTACCATCCGGTCTCACCTTCGCCAACACACAATGGCAGCTGTACTCGGGTCAAACATCTGAGGATGCTATGGGATTTGGCTTTTTGGATCACGTGCATCCAGAAGATCTCACAAAGTGCCGCTTTCCTGGTACTCAAGATGACGCCACTTTATCTTCCACGCTTCGCCGGGACGAGCATCCGACTCGCCCTGGAGTAGATCCACTGGTGCGATCGGACTCAAGCGTTTCTTCAGCCGCTGAGTCAGAAGAGACTATATCCACTATTCGCACTATGGGTGCAAACAAGTCCACTAAGGAGCCTTCCTTTCCGAACGACCTGATCCGAGGTCTTGCTAAAGATGGTATTATTATCTGTACTGAAGACAAACAAGGCCATTTCTCTATTACAACAGAGATGAGGTTACTCAATAGCAAGGGCGAGTATCGCTGGCATCTCGTTCAAGGATCGTATATTCAATCAGTAAACTTTGGTCAAGGCGAGGCGCAATGGTTTATTGCTTGTACAGATATCTCCAGCCAGAAGAAAAACGAAGCAAAGATCCAACAGGCAAACTCAGCACTCGAAGATGTTAACACTGCCTTAGAGAAAGAGATGCATCAGAAGATGAGTTACCTTAGCTCGATGTCACATGAGATACGAACTCCATTGAACGGCATCATTGGCAATCTCCAGTTTCTAATCAATAGTGGACTCGAAGACACGGCAGCAGAGTGGGCACATGGTGCACAAGAAGCCGCAAAGAACATGCACGATCTGATTAACGACATTCTCGATCTCTCAAAAGCGGAAGCGAATATGCTTCAGCTGGCCGCGCATTGGTTTAGCCCTCGTAGTCTACTCGAACAAGTGCTTGACATGCTCAACTCAAAGGCCGCTGAAAAAGAGATCGAGCTGTGCTTCGAATGCGCAGAAGATGTTCCCAAGACTATTCGAGGTGACTCGGGCCGGATTCGTCAGGTCCTCCTTAACCTCGTGGGAAATGCGATCAAATTCACACGAACCGGCGAGGTCACAGTGCGTTGCGATCGGTTATACCAAGTTCCGGCCGGCATTGAACTTCCAGAATGTGGTGTAGGTGAGATTTTCGTCCGCTGGACGGTCACGGACACCGGAACTGGATTCACTCCAGAGAGCCGGAAATTACTCTTCAAGCCTTATAGCCAGATTAAGAATCGAAGTACGCGCGATATGGGTGGAACAGGGCTTGGTCTGATCCTCTGTAAGACAATGGTAACATTGCACGGTGGATCAATCGATGCAACGAGCAAGCCAGGACTTGGATCCACTTTTACATTCTTCGCACGGTTTAAGATTCGTCAAGACTCCAGCGCTGGCCTACATGATACAAGATCTGCCGTCACCTCTCCCGGCCATCTCGCAGGAAATGTAGCGGGCAATGTTAGCCTATCGCAGACTCCGATCTCACCATTGTCACGAGCTACAGCTGTCACGGATGCCGCACGCGACTCTCCTGGCCCGTTATCGGATAGTTCTTCTGCGCGTTCGATGACATCGGAGAACCGGCGTTCAATGCGCTCTTCAGCTTCTACAAACGATAGTTTCGCGCCGATGAAACTCACGCTACCACCACATCCCACTGCCCCGAGATCTCCCGATGTATCACTTTCCGCAACTGTTAAGTCGGCCGAGCTGATATCGCCGACCTCCACAGTATTTGATGCAACATCTGCGATATCGAAGTCCACTGGCTCGGGTAAATCGAAGACCCCGCCGCTAGAATCTCCAAGATTGCCTTCTCAGACCATGCGCAAACCTCCGTTTGATCTTGAGCGTACCAATTTCCGGCCTCCAATGGTATCCGCCCTGATTGTATGCCAAGCAGAGAACTCACGTCGGATCACTTGCGAGCAAATCAGGCAAGTTGTTCCACGAAGCGTGCCATGTAATGTTAGTTCTGTTCCTACAGTTCGCGCCGCGCTCAATCTGCTTCACGGTGATGCTCCGGTAACATTCACGCACATTGTTCTTCGCTTGACATCCTCCACTGCGACTCTTCAGGCCATTCAGAGTATCCTCAAGGAGTCGAAACATGCACACGCCTGTATTGTCGTTCTTGCCGATCAGGCTCAGGTCCGATACATCAATAAGACCGCTCCGGAGCTGGACTTGGAGAATCTGAGCACTAATGATCGTCTGAAACTTATTATGAAACCTGCGCATAGCTTCAAGCTGTCGAAAATCTTTGACCCTTTCAATGAGAACTCGCTTGTAAGCAAGGATCCAAAAGAGGCCAAACGGACCGAAGAAAAACGCCTACAAACAGAAGCGTATGCCCTTTTCAAAAGAAAGCTCGGTAACCAAGGCATTCGCGTCCTCGCAGTGGAAGATAATGACCTTCAGATGAATGTAAGTGCGAGACCTCTCTTTCCCGAATAATGTTAACTTTAAAAGATTCTAAACAGCTTCCTTGTGAAAATCTGTTGTCTAGAGGTGACCAAAGCATGGAATGGACAAGAATGTCTTGACATATACAAGGAACACGAGCCAGGTCATTTTGCTGTCATTATTGTATGTGACTCCCGAATCTTTATAGTTATCTTACTTGCTGACATCAAAAGACTGATATTGAGATGCCTGTCATGGATGGCCTTACGATGTGCCGGCGAATCCGTGACTGGGAGCAGCTTGTCAATCGTCCTCCTGTTCCCGTTGTGTCCTTGTCGGCAAATTCTTTTGCTGAAGGTTGGAACCAGTCCTCGGCTGCAGGCTTCTCACATTTTTGCCCGAAACCTGTGCAGTTCCGCGACTTAGGCAACATCCTCCTCGAACTCACTGACCCCAAAATTCCACACAAATACCTATCCGAGCGGCAGATGCCAAAAGCAATGCTGAAGAAACTGGGCCTATTGCCACAGGATGAGGATAGCGATGAGGAGATCGAGCTCTAAACACAGCCAGCAGCACATTCTCAAGACATTGAGCGGCATCAAAAACAGCAACCCCTTTGACCCCTAATGAGGGGCCATTAATGTATAACAACTAATCCCCGCTGCATATCAAGGACTGAAACACGAACATATCCGCTTCTCGGGGGTAAACAGCATCATCAGAAGAAGTGACTCGGAGCAGTAAGGAGCGAAGCATAGCGCACACTATCCAGCGAAAGCATTAAAGCGGCGTTATGGACCCTATGGATCGAAGGCAGCGGTCGAGTCCACGTACGGGTCCCGATTGTGTATTATTAGTGTATCTACGATGATCAACGTGGTGGCATGATTTGGCGTTTTTCGTGCTTAGAAGCCTCGGTGATACATGCATGGCATTGCGAAGGGAGTGGGCAAGGAACTGGGAGGGAGAAACTGGAAGGAAGGCGTGACTACCCATAGGGCCGTACGTGTTACATGTAGTATGTTGAGACTGCGTGTAGTCACGGATGATGAGTTGCAATCCGACTCAAATGTGTATGATACAATTCATTTCCAAGTATGTGGCTGAAACGATAGTACTGGGTGAACGCCGACCATTTCCCGAACGTTACTGCAGCGTTTCGCTAGGGGCAGTGCTTGGTTAATTGCGGAGTCATGTAATCTTCGGTGCATCCTCCGGTCTCACCCGCCACTTCCACTAACACAAGTCAAAAACCGACTTGCCAATAATTGTGGAGCAAGACGCTGAATGGATACATACGCTTTAAAGCATACAAGTAAGATTCACCTATGTCTTTGTTACTTTGTCAAGTCGAACTTCACAGCACATAATTGCAATTCAATACTACGGTCAGGATGCAAGCTGGCTACCCCAACACTAAATCAACTACTCTCAAATGCACCTTTCAACTCGCATACATTCCATAGCTGCTCCGGAACGCCGTATGACACCTTGAAAAGGGCTTCACATTCACTTTCCCGCCATAGTCGTCATCCAGACGCGCGCCTTTTGCGACCCCTAGGTCCAGCAGGCTGAAGCGAGGTGTCTGCTGCATGTAGTGTCAGTAAGGTGTAGGCAGCACGAGCCTCGGACCGCGACACAACGCGACGATCATCCCAGAATAATGGTGGCAGATGAATGATGGAGTTTCGCGTCTGTTGCGCAGCCGATGCTTCAGCGCGACTTCCTGGTGAGGCACCTCTACGCTGTGATTCTTGTCGTGAAATGTCCGCACGACCAGCATTTTCATGTTCCACCTCGGCAGCTGGGTTGGCCTCGATTGTCGGCTCTTGCGAGACCTGCTTTTGATCCGAGGTGTCATCAAGGTCCGATAGTGGACTCACCCGCAGCGTTCGCTCATGAGCATCTAAAGCAGCCTTCGTAAGAAGGCTGCGTGGTGGCGGGAGCGTGACATTATCAGGAGCGGAACGTGGCGGAGGACCCTGAAGCAAGATCGATGAAGGCGACGGTAAACAGCCTGCATCACGGTCCGTTCCACTGTCGCTGGCAGCGTCGCTGCTAGGATTGCCTTTTGGCCGGTGCGCGGTCCACTTGGTTGGTCGGAATCGCGGAGTACCGGCAACGCTGCTTGGAGCTGCGGAGCCATCGCGCGAAGACTCGTTCCGGAACTCTAGAGCCTGCTCTGTGCATTGACGAACTATGCGAGGGTTGATCACCATGTATCCAAAACGATCGTCGCTGGGTTGGACACAGCTATCTGGAAAGGCTGTTCCAAAGACCGGTACTAGAGCGTACCGAATGTCATAGCAAAAGGTTGTTGCTACCGCTTTAGCCGCCTCGTATGGCATCCAGTATCCTGGATCGGTCAGCAAAAGTTCTCTACTCATGACCACGTCCTTACCCTGAGCAGCGAGCGAACCACCAGTGATACTGTGGCAAATTTCTTTCAAGCCTGGGTTGATATTCATCATCTTCGATGGAACAGTCTGATTCATTTAGTCCATGCTTCAAGAAGACGGAGGTTTCGATTACCTTGCTGTATTGGAGGCATTTGAAAAAAGGTGTGATCCGGACGAGTCCAATGTTGTAATCCCACATTACCACGAATACTTTATCCAAGCCGGGCATTTTGAACTCGTACTGGTACACCTCGAAAGCATCCCGTCCAGTCTTCTCCAGAAAGGTTTTCTTATCGCTACTGTACGGGATGTGTCGACGAAAGTCTTTGATATGACCAAGCGGATTTATTTCAAACCGACGAAGCTCAGCCAAGAGTGCATCGTCGTACTCCTCAAATGGAAGATATCGTACCTCGCCTCGAGCCTTGTGTTTGGTGAAGACGGCAGCATCCTTGGCGAGCTTCTGCTTCTTAAAGGGTGGGCTGACCAGGGAGTCCATACTAGGGGAAGGCTCCAAGGAAGTTGTACTTAGACTCGGACTGGGGAGGACAGTTCCTTCATCTGGAGTCGGGTTCAAAAGCGCTGAGATGGCCGCCATTTCCGATGCGAAGACAGGAGTGGTTACGCTGGCGGAAGTTGGTTCGAAGCTCGAACTTTTAAAGCCAAGCTGCTCGAGCGTAACAAGCAAAACAACTTGATCAAGGCACGGCGTGCTTGGAATAGCTCTCGAGGATTCACAATGGAAACGTCCTTTGAGAATCTCGGGCCGTTGCCGTGTATCTTCGTTCAAGGCAGGAAAAAAGAATCAGGGGAACCAAAGAAAGAAATGTTCCATCACACTGACAGCAAATACGTCGATGATGCTTCCTTTGCCACAGCTACACGCGGCTACGTCGCTTGCAGCAGTCTAGAGGTGCGGTGAGGTGTCGGCGAGCATGCACCGTACGGAGACAAGCAGGTACTCTCTCCGCCTAAAAGGGCAATTGTTACTGCGCTGGCCTTCCAGACCGGACGGCTAGCCGAGACATAGTCAAAGCGGTGAGTGAAAGGGCAGCCTTGGGCACGTCTGGACTTCTTGTTGTTGTCTTATATGGGTCATCGGCAGCTGGACTGGCATGGCACGTACCCTCGGTGGGCGAGAACAACCACCGCACTTGCGATCAGGCCTGACTCCTTTTTCCGTTACAATGGAACTCGGCAAACCTTTCCATCGCCCCATGGCTGAGACGTGCGAGGATACCTCGTGTTGTGCAGTGTTTGAAAATGGGACGGATCTTCAGACGCACTGGCCGGTATTCTAGGGGCTATGGAGGAAGTAAAATCTCTCAGCTGCACGTACCCGTGCGTGATGGACATATCAGAGCATCCTGAAAATACCACAGGTGCGCCTTGAGGGTCTGTTTCTTCACCGTCGGGTCCTCTACAGCCTGGCGCGGCTGCATGTGGAGAACACTTTGGATTAGCCGGATTAGCCTGGAGGATCGATTTCGGGGTCGCGTCCTCCTTTGCCTTTGCGTTCCACTCCTCGCTTTCATGAGCCACAGCCCAATCGGAACGCCGCATCCAGGCAAGTGACGGGATCCAACGGCAACAGACGGGTATCTCAGACAAGGCTGTCCCATCTGCCCGAACGTTCACCCAAACAGAATGAAGCTAGGCTGAGTAATCGCGCAGACTCGGAGCCTCGTTTCAACCAGGCTTGGCCTGGCCAGAGAGGAAGTAGTCCGGCCGTTTGGTATCGATCGATCTATTTTGGCGATTCTACGATCCAGACTCGGAGCGTCCCCGGATGGAGCGGTGGTCCTCCTGTCCCTTTCGCTTTTCCTGAGGGTCTCAACGGGATCTGCTATCTCTCATCTCCATCAGTTCAGCAGATCCGATTTTCACCGCCGCTGCGTTTGTCCGCGACACGCGTCCGCTGCCCGCCAGCCCGCATTTCCACCATGCTGCCAACGCAACCACACATACTACGGTTCTTTCTCGTTGTTGCGTCCGTCAATGAGGTACGTATTTGAATGGTCCACCACATTCTGTATCGTTGTCAAATCTTCAAGCGTTGTACTTGATCTCCAATGCCTCAGGCGTCAGTAAGGAGCCAGCATGCGGCTACCCGATGACCCGGTTGCACAGGAGTGCGGCCTTTGCAGTGCCCTGTATGTACCGTGCGTCATATTTACACTGCTTCAGCCGCATGGTATCAAGATGATCTTCAAATGTGAGTAAGTAGTACTTGACGACGTCCAAAAGTACAGTCACTGGGGCAACCCTCCCTTGCTCTCCTTTATCCGTCTCCTTTCTCCTCTGAAGCGGGCACAGTCCTTCTCTTATCCACGCTTCCTCCCTTGATCATCACGCACCTCGGAGCATGCGCTTTGCATGTATGTCTGGGAGACTCGTCGCCTCCATCTTTCCACGCTGGAGTGCCATCACCCATCCATCCCGACCCCTTCCCCTCACCGCCCTATTTTGGTCCTCTTAAACTACTTACCGTAGGCTTCTCCATCCCTCTCCATGCTCTCCCGTGCGTCTGGTTCCAATCGATCGGACGGACGAACGTGTATGTAACACGGCCGGTAGGTCGTACATCAAACTCACTGCCTCAATGAGGGGGGAAGGGGGCCTCTTGTGTGGCCGGCGAACGTGTTTCAACTCACTCCCATGCGGTGGTCGTGGCGACCGTGTGTATCGCTTGCGTTTGACCGTTCGCCGCTCGGTGCACTTACTTGGCCGCAAACCGTGTGTGTGCGTGTTGTGTACAAAGTAACTAGGCTGAGCCGGGCTTGCCACGCCGTGTGCAACGCGCACACCGGGTCCATGAGGCCGGGTGTGTTTTCGCTTGATGTGTGTACAAAGGACACGCAGCACTTGGAGTCAGTTTGCTGACGAAGTATCAACGTGCACGCAGGTAGTTCAAGTACGTAGATGTCAGAGCTTTGGAGAAAAGAGAAGATGATTTCAATGAAACAAGACAGACACAGCAGTGCATCTAAGCTACGTACCGTTCACATAGTCTCTGAGTGCACAGTTCCCCTGAACGCCATAAGTCCGTCTCCCAAGTCCGTCTTCCTAGTCGCTCCTTCCTTACCCACCCGGTTAACCACCCACATGAATGAGAAAACCGCCGAAGAGAGAGATGAAGAAAACTCGAAACATCATCATGACCCGTAACCTCTAACCCCGGTCGCTCTTTCCCGGCCATTACTCATTCCCTCGCTGCATCGCTGCATCGCTCGCTTGCCCATCATTCAATCGCTCAATCGCTATCACTCATCGCAAACTCATCCTCACTACTCCCCTCCATCCACGCCTTCTTGACGTTTGTCGCGGCCGCACGTCGCGACGGACGCGCGCCGGTCTTTGGCGCTGGCGCCGGGGAGCTCGCCAGGCTCGGTGCTTTTGCTTTAGCAACTTTAGCACCAGTAGTAGCCTTCGTAGCCTTGGACTGCGACGCCGACGGGACGCCGAAGATGTCATCTTCGTCATCCTCGTCATCGCTTAGACCCGTCTTCGTGGCAGCGAGTTTCTTCGCGTACGCTTTGCCCATCGGCGAGAGCTTGACGGGTTTAGCAGCGGCGACCTTCTGGACGGCAGCCGCTTTGGCTTTGGCGGCTGCACCGACGGCAGGCTTCGTCTTGGGCTTGGTCTTGGTCTTGGTCAGCGTCGTGGTCTTTTTCGGGCCAGCGGTGTCCGGGACGGCGAACTCGTCGTCGTCATCGTCCAATTCGATGAAGCCGCCCTTCTCGGGCGTCGCGGGACCGTCGCTATCGGGCAACTTCGTTGCGGCTGCTTTGCGCTTGGTTGCTGCCGTTGTGCTTGCTGTGGGTTTCGGTGGGGCGAGCAGGGCGTAGTCTGTTTCGTCGGCGTTGAAGACGTGGTCATCGGACGGTCCGGCGCTGGGCCGGCCTAGGCTCTGGCGCGAAGACGCCCCCTTCAGTCCGTGGCTGCTGCCGGGACGAGCGTGCGAGGTGGAGAACAATGGTCGCGCTGCGGTACCGGCGTCTGTCTCGTCGCCGCCGCCAATCCCGCGCACCATTGCACTCACGTCGAACTCGCTGTCGCCGCCGTCGCTGTCGGATTCGATGCTGTACTTGACGGGCTTGCGAGCTGCGGCACGCCCGCCGCGAGCTGGAGCGCCAGAGTCACTGTCGTCGGACGCCTTCAAAGGGACGGTGGCTGTCTTAGCACGTATAGCGGCTGCGTTAGAAATAGCTTTAGATTCCGCAGCGACATCGAGGAACGCATCAGAGTCCGAGGCGCCATCGAAACTGAGATCCACGGTCGGTGGTAGCGCTGACTTCTTCACGTCGGCCGCTTCCTCCGCTTTGATCACAGGCTTGGGAGCAGCGGCAGGCTTAGGAGCAGCAGCAGGCTTGGACGCAGGCTTGATAGCATCGATAGTCTTGAGATGCCGCACAATGCCTCCGTTAGGCATAGCCTTTTCCTTCTCCTTCTTGGACTTCTTAGAGACCTCGAAATCCGAATCGTCCGAGTCGTTGCGTCGCTTCTTGCCACCACCCTTGATCTGTGTGCGCAGCTTGCCCGAACCGCGCGCCATCTTTCGTCGGCTCGCGCGTTGTCGATCACGCTCCTCCTGAAGCTGGGTGTCCCATTCTTGAATGAAGTCATCCAAATCCCGTCGCCACAGGTCTTCCTTGGACAGCTTGATCAGGTCATCGATCTCGGCTTGCTTGTCTGAGATCTGTTTCATTAGCTTGTCCAAGCGCTCTTTCGTCATGGACCAGATGGGCATGCCCAACAGGTAGTCGTAGGCGTTGGCTGCAGTATCGACTTCTTTATCGCCCGTATCATCGTCCATAGCGGGCTCGATTTCACCATCCTTGGTGGCGTCCACCACTTTCGGGTACGGCGTGTAGTTCTTGGCCTTAAGCTCGCGCACCAAGTCCGCTTTCTTCTTTCTTGCGACCACTAGCTTGCCATCGATGATCTCTTTGATGAAACGTGCTTGATTGGTGAACTTGTCGAGCTCCTTGCCGAACTCATTGAGCTGGTATGCCTTGCGCTTCTGGTACAGAGCCAGACGCACATCGTAGAAAGATTTGAGGATCTCCTCGACGCTGTTGTACTTGGTGATCCGACCCTGGGCATCGAATGCCACCAAGTTGGATGTAGCGATGGTCTTAGTGAGCTTGAAGCGTTTAATCAGACCCTCCTCAACCGCGCTCTTCATGTGCTTGTCATCCATGCGGATTACGAAGCGCACTTTCTGCTTGGTATTGTAGTCATCGTAATCCTTGATCCACGGTGTGGTAACCTTTTCGCCCTTAATGATCTCAACGATCCGGTCTTTGAAATCTTGCGTCCACATTCGAATAGGAAGCTCTGTGACCTCAACCTCATTATCACTAACCTGCTTGATAATGCCTGAGAATTCAAAACGATCTGGAGCAATCTGTTCAACACTGCCTTCGAAGTCGCGGAACCACGGCATCATCGGCTGCGGCTCCTCGCCGTCCATCATCCGCTTCAGGTTATCGACAATATCATGAGGGTTGTAGTTGGGAATCGAGGAGCTCCAGCCAGTTCCGATACCATCAGCACCATTGATCAAAATCAACGGCACTACGGGCACATACATCTCTGGCTCGATCACCTTGTTGTCATCGATGTTGTGCTTCAGTAGCGGCTCATCCAACGAGTGGAAAACCTTGCGTGCGAATGGTGAGAGTCGCGTGAAGATGTAACGCGCACTGGAATGGTCGCTGCCACCTTGCCAACGCGAACCGAAATTACCGCTAGGTTCGAGTGTATTCAAGTTGTTCGAACCAACAAACGTCTGAGCGAGGCCAACTATCGTTTGCTGCAGCGAGATATCGCCATGGTGGTAGGCGGTGGCCTGCATAACCGAACCAGCAAGCTCAACGACTTTGGTGTCTTTGCGCACATTCTTCTTTAGACACGTGAAGATGACCTTGCGTTGACCGGGTTTCAGACCGTCCACAACACTTGGGATGGATCGCATATTGTCAGCTACGCTGAATAGAATGAGTTCCTTGTTCACGAAGTCTGTGTACGTAATGTTACCGGCCGCGTGATCAAGATAGGTACCTGGTCGGAACTGTCGAAGCCATTCTTTGCGCTCGTCGGCTTTCTTTTTGGAGAATACCAGTTCAATCAGTGGCGGTTCAGCCTCCTGCATCTGATTGAAGAACTTCACGTGGCGGTCAATGTCGAGGAAATACGTCTCAGCGTCCTCATCGGATGATGTACCCAACCCTTTGTAGTACTTGTGCTCCCAACCACGTTCGTTCTTATGCGTTTCCTTCCAGTTCTCATACTCAGGCATCGTGAAAAAGATAGAGCTTCTGATCGGATTTTTTGGATCTCCCCTGTACACTTTTGCGATTGGCGTAATGAATTCAACCAGAAAGTTAGGAATTTTGAGTAAGCTCGGATACTGAACTTGCAGAAAGTTGATCAAAAGGCCCTTGATATGCGAACCGTCGTGATCCTGATCAGTCATGATCATGATTTGACCGTAGCGCAGGCTCTTCACGTCAGTGTAAACCTGTTTGTGCTTGAGACCAAGGATGTTTTTGATGTTCTGGATCTCCGCATTCTTCGACACCTGATCGACAGAGGCATCGCGCACATTGAGCAGCTTACCGCGCAAAGGGAAGACACCGTAAATGTCAGGGCCCAGCTTGGAGCGCCCAATCATTGCAAGACCCTTGGCTGAATCACCTTCCGTCAATATTAGAGTACACTGCCAGCCATCCTTGGTACCGGCACGGTTGGCATCCGTGAGCTTTGGATTGTCCATGCGACTACGCTTGCTGCCATCACTCTTCTTCAGGATTTGATCGGCCTTTTTCTCGGCAAAGGACATGATATTATCCACGACTTCTGTTTTCAACATGTTCTTGAAGAATGAGTCCGAAGGCGTGAACTTGCTTCCGAACTGGCTCGGCTTCGTTGTCAGCTGTTCCTTGGTTTGGGATGTGAACGCCGGGTTGATGATCTGACAATTGACGAAAACAAAAATGTGATTACGGAGCTGAGCTGGCTTGAGCGCCGCGCCCTTTGCATTCTTCTTCTTCATGTGATCCTGTAGCTTGCCCACGATCTGATCGGCGATGTAGTTTACGTGCGAGCCACCAGAGGTAGTAGCGATAGAGTTGACGAACGATACCTGCTGGAATGCACCATCGGACACAGCAAACCCGATCTCCCAGCGATTCTTATCACTGTCCATAACAATCTGGGACATGTCGGATTTAGCTTCTTCGCCGCGCTCATCCTTGATAGCTTTGGTGTACATTTCCATGTATTCTTTGAAGTTCTTAATCTTGATGCGCTCGCCGTTGTAAAAAACCTTGACGCCTCGCACGGTGCCTGCCATATCGTATACGCGGCGCTTGAGCAAAGCTTCCAAATCCTCATCAATGCCATCCATCTTGAACTTAGCGAAGTCGGGAAAGAAGGTCACCCTGGTATAATCTTCGTAGCCTTTGGAGCTCGAAATTTCGTGTGCACCCTTTTCGGTCATGTTCTTCGTCCACGTCTGCTTGTACATCTTCTTCTGACGCCCATCTACCGTCTCCAGCATGAACTTGGTGCTGAACACGTTACAAAGCTTAGCGCCGAAACCGTTGCGACCACCGGTGATCTTAGCCTCGTCGTCATCATAATTCGACGAGGTGAGCAGGTGTCCGAAGATCATCTCGGGTATGTACATCTTCTTCTCGCTGTGAATCTCGACAGGAATACCACGACCGTTGTTGTACACGCTGATTTCACCCTTCTCGCGATCAACCTTGACGCGGATGGTGTCCATGTTCTTGTCATTTTGTTTGTTGTCAGCCGCGTTGACCAGGATCTCATCGAAGATCTTGTAGAGACCCGGTACGAAGCTGATCTCGCGGAACTCCATGTTCTCCTTTACCGAGTTGTATACCCACATCTGCCTCTCGTTGCGCTCCACTGAGCCGATGTAGGTATCCGGTCGCTTGAGGATATGTTCAAGCAGAGACATCATCTGGTACTTTTCGGACGCATTCTTGGGGATGATGGGCTTGCCATCCTCATCTGCCGCGCCATCTAGCACATTTTCCAGCGTCGCCAGTGGCTCAGCGCCTTTTCCCTTCTTCGCCTTCTTTGCCGGCGCCTTCTTGCCTGTCGCACTGGGTGGTGTCGTGCTCAGCAGCGTATCATCGTGCAGCGACGCACGATCGATCGATGGCTCGTCCGCTTCATCCTCTGAGTCTACCTTCTTGCGTTTCTTTGGCGCGGCTTTGGCTTTGGGCTTAGTCGTCGCGGTCTGCGCTGCTTTTTTTGGCGCTGCTTTGGTAGCAGTGCCGGTGGCTTTCTTTGCTTTGGGTGCAGCTTTTGCTTTTGTCTTCGCTTTTGGCGCTCCGTCGAAATCTGAGCCATCGCCACTCATGTCGAAGATCGAGTCATCCATGAATGAATCCATGATGGGCAGAAAAACGCGCCCTGCGACTCAGTAGAGGCGTGTTTGAGGTGAGACGCCCCTTTCACGGTCAGAGGTTGTTGAGGAAGAAAGTCGTATCGCTTCGTTCAATGGCATTAAATTCCCCTCTCCATCACCGCACGCAAACTAGGGGAAAGTTTAAAAAGGTCAACAAAGGCAAAGAGAGCGGGATGTGAAAAGGAGCGAGGGCGTGTGTATGTTTGTTTGAAGGCGGTCGGATCCCTTTCTCGCAGTGTTTGGGTGGTTGCACTGGCTTGGTGTAAACACGCGCCCGCATCTTTTGCCCCTTACCGCCATGGCGGCCCCACCATAGCGGATAACAACGCGCTACGCAGCACCGTGCAGGAAGCCCAGCCCTACAGTGACAGCGAGGGCAGGCTGGCACGCGTTCTAGGGTGCTAGGCTGTTTTGAGCCGGATGGCAAACATCACGTGGTGAGTGGAAAGTGAGAGGGTATAGAGCGCCAAGTCAGCTGGAACTGAACAACAACAGGGCTAGCAAGATGATGGGGCTCTCGAGAATGATAGTAGGGCTAATTCAGCCTAGGTGAGGCTGTGCTCGAAGGTAGCAGGTATTACTTCGGACTACACAATCGCTTTCGCGTCTCACATCGAGTGGACCGTGTCATATCGGGTCCACCGCCGGAATGTCTTGCCACAATACCAGAAGATGATGCCTGTAGCGCAGAACAGGAATGTCAACGACATGTTGGTCATGATCGGCGGGACAAACCCGCTTTCCTCCGACCATGGCGTGATGAATCTTGAGAAACCATACCCCCAGACATTCTTGTTGACAGTGATTGAGACGAAGATCGAGCCTGTTACTGGCTTGTAACTATCCACAGCATATGTCGACGATATGGACGGTAAGGCGGCTACTTGGATGCCAATGGAGGTGAAACCAATAATCACAATGGCCTGACTTTCGTGAGCTGGAGCACAAACGCTAGAACTAATACGTACCCGCCAGTCCCAATGGTATTGGAATCCAAATGCAATAACGAAATTGCCTAGCAGCATGACAAGCACGTATGGGATCATCGCTGGCAGCCGCATCTCTGGCTCACGTATACCTTTGTTCCGACGTGTCAGCCACGCTGCAACGCCATCACTTAGTGGACCTGCGGTAACAAGACCGATCAAGGCACCGATCAGAATTGCAAAGTTCATCAGACCGATGGACTGGGGTGAAAAGTTGTACGGTGGAGCGGCGAGGGCTTGCGATTGAGTGAGGTTGATGGTAAGGAAGCACGAAGCAGACCATGAGACTACAAACGATGAGAACTCAACGATTGGGAAGGCGAATAGCTTGACCGGGATCCAAAGGTCCAACAGGATTTCTCTGAGGGGATTCTCTCCCAATTGCCAGAATCCGAATTGGCTTTTGCTTGGCCGTCCCTTGCCAAGATGTGGGTCACGCTGTTGTGTGAGAGTATGATCCAGGCCATTGTCTTCGTTTTCGGGCGACTTTTCGGTGTCAACAGTGCTCTCGGGCAATTCTCCATTAGCATCCTCCGTTTTGGATAGTACCGCACCTTTCTCATTGGGAGACTTCGAGGCATTCCCAAGTGCATTCGGGCGTGGACGATGCCACTTGGTCTCCGGAAGGCCAATCAAGCACCCTATGAATATGGCACCATTCAGACCAACTTGTAGCCACCAGAAGTTCTCTTGGCCTACTGCGGCCGACATAGGCCCCGATATGATAGGGCCTACCATCAGCGCTCCGAAGTAGAACACAAAGTACAACGTGTTGTAGCGACCACGTTCATGCAGAAACGTGACATCCGTGATAATAGCCGGCTGTAAGGTTTCGGCCGGGCCTGCTGCGAGGCCGTTGAGAATACATGCACCCATGAAGCTTGAGTATGTCGTTGCCAAGGCGCGCCAAATCATGGCACCAAAGCAGATGGCCATGGAAGCAAGAGCCACTGGCCGACGGCCGATAGCAGTGGCTAACGGTACCCAGATGAAGTTGCTAAAGCCGAGAATGAGAATGCTGACGCCGGTAAATTGTACAACACCCGCTAGATCGCTATCGAACTTCTTGATAAGCTCCGGGAACATGGGCGCTAAGGCGAGAGGACCAAGTGCCTGCGCGAAAGAGAGGGCAGTGGCCCAGAAGATGACGGAGAACTTCCACATGCGACTCCAGTTCAGTGGGTCGGCCGGGTCCGCAGAAGGCTGGGGGACCAGCACTTGGTCAGTCGCCTTGAGGAAGTGATGCGAACCGGTATCAGCCATAACCTCGGTGCCCGGCAGGATCTCTGTATCCAGCTCCTCCTCCAGCTCGTGGAGGGTCTGCCACAGCGTCAGTATGGAGTTCTCGCTCACCTCGGCGTCGGTCACGTACCTGCTGGTCCCGAACCATCTCCATGGTGCCGCTCGGTTCTCACTCGCGCAGGAGACTTGTGCGTGAAGGAGAGGACTCTGCTCGAGTCACGACATAGGTGAACGGCGAGGAAGCTACGTCGAGAGCGACCACCGCCCTGATAAACCAACATGTTGACACTCCCCCGTCCCTGTCCCCCCTCCCTTCCACGAAGGATTCCATGGGGAAGGCGCGTACCGGGATGTTTGAGCCCGCGCAGTCTACGCCATCTGACTACCGCAGCCTAGAGCCGAAGCCGTATATTAGTCCCTTAACGGTTTGGTCAGCATCATACCCGGCTGGATAGCTTGGACGCCGTCCCTTCCCGCCGGCTGATCGCGGTTGGGAGTCGGAGGTGCCATGTTTTAAAAGGCAGGAAGGACGGTCGCAAATCAGCGCAAATCAAATTTGCCGTGGAAGCCACTCGTGATCAAGGACCGGGAAAGGGACCTGCCCAAGGGATCTGGGGTAGCCTTGTCGATCACCGGTCTTTCGGCTGCAGAGGCCGGGAAGTACGCCCCAACGGCTTGACAGCAGATGCAGGTGCGACTTGTGTTGCGCGTCCCACCCCCCACTTCGGCGAGGGCGGCGTGAGGCGGAGAGTTATGCGCGGTTCAGCCGCCAAAACCGATAAGCGGGTACTGTCCGCCGCTTGTGGCTACTTTCGTGCTCGAGGTATAGCACTTATACTCATGAGTGTAAGGCTCTGACTGGCGTAGGGGCGATAAAGACAGACTCACAGACATATGGTCGCTTGTTCAGCGCAGATTACGGTTGGTTCTGACGTCGCGTATGCTTCACGTGGTTTCATAGATTTGATGCGGCTCAAAAGCTCACACCGTGGCTGACCGCAATAGATGCCTAGGCTAGGTATTCTAGTCTGCTTTTCTACATTGAAGTAGATGTCGAGAGATGATCCAGCTGCACATACCAATATATTGATTATAAGCTAAAGACTTCGTATTATAATGTCTAACACCAACCGCACATTATGTTGCTCAGTCTAGTTCCTAGACTCAAGTGCTTTAAGTTTGCCTTTAATTGCTCTGATACCCTCAAGCTGTTCTTGCATAGAAGATTTAAGCCTGTCTTCCTCATCGCGCAGCTCGAGTATCTCAGCGTATATATCCCGTGCTTCGGAATTGGTGCGAAGCAGGTGTTGCACCTTTGGATCGTCCAATGACTCCGGACCGACGTCTCTAGCACCATTGCTCGTCGCCCAGTCGCGGGCCGTCAGCCTCTTGCTTTTCCTAGGTAGTCCTGTGTAGCCTTCATGCCCGGTGTGCCTACTGTGGAGCGGTAATTCCGTCATCCATGTTGAATCGTCGCTATGGTTGCTGCTCCCTTGCCGACTATCGTTGATGGCGGGCGAGATAGACCCCAAATCCAATGCATATCTGTCATATTGTGAGGCACAATGTCCGTTGGATATGGGCCGCTGCTTGTGAGGGGGGTTGCTGATCGATTTCGAATGGTTGTGTGTTATCGTGGGCAGTGATCTATACATCATGTTAGCGAAGTGCCGTTTACCCAAGAATATGGCTTGGTCTACCTTGCACCATCAAGATGATGCGGGTTGGATTTTGATGATGTCCGCTTTGTCGATCGGCTTGCGCCTAATGACATATGGGAAGCAGCTGGTGTTATGCCCGTGCCGGTATTGTACGACCAGAAAGGTACGGGCTCTTCATCGCTATCTGACATGCTCAGATACGGTTTACAAGTAATAGGACAGAATATGATTCATGGATATACTTTATCACGCACGAGTAAATCTCTCATATAGTCGGCGGAGACGGATGCGCCCAGCCTTGCGACTGACTAAAATGTTGGTGCGCTTGGAGACAACTCGGCGGATTTACACGCTTGCCCCCATGCATGACTTTTCGACAAGAACAAAAAGCTCTCCGAAACCAGTAAGGGGCTTCGGCCGAGAGTTGCTGGCCATTCGGGACGCCTGAACGCTCTGCTCTCCGCGGTGGTGGGTTCTCTCTGCAACCCTTGGTCTGTTAACACCCCACTGTGTGCTTTACGCCGCGTCTGAGAGAGCCAAAGCCCAAGAAAGAAAGCTTCACGGGATGTATAGTACCTATTCTTGCTTCCGACACAAGGAGTAGGCGTGGGGCTGAGCCTGGCTCACCCTTAAAACTCAGGAGCGGCTCAAGGAAATTGGAGCATTGACCCCAAGACAAGGCGTGACGATCCTATCTGCCAGAAGTGAGCCGCCCCATAAGCGCCGCTGAACAGGGCGTACTGGACCAGCGGCTTCGGAAGCCACACAAATACTCTTATTATTTACTATCCCTCTAAAAGTAAGGCACGCGTCACTGCCTATCAAAGCAGGTGACGCTCGACTTGCGTATGCTATCTCCGCAGTATGGCTCGGAGATCAAAGCCGAAGGCTCGCCACATCAGAGTCCTTCCCTCGACTCTTAAGCAATGCGCACCGCGCAGTACAAAAAGGCGTAATCGACGCAGCGGGGAGTCAGTACATTAGTTCCGTCGTATCCTCGTTCGGCAATCGGCATATCCGGAGCAAGAGCCTTCCGTATTGATGCGTCTCATGACATGTAGCATGCGGCGCTGATCGCATCTCTTATCAACACTTTTACGTGATGGCTCAACGCACGAAGCAGGTTCTTTACAAGCAACACACAGTTACTGATGATACAGTTTCACTCCAGAACGAGAGAATGGAGTACATAAGTTTGTCGAACACAACGAGTGGGACGTTTTTATTGCCCGAATAACTCTCATCAAGGCTTTCAAAGAGAGAGGAAGTATTTCTACATAGGATTACTTGAGGATGTGCATGGGATAGAATATTTGCCCTTAATGGATCCATTCGTCGAAGCAGGAATCGCTTGAGGCTTCCAGCCACCTTCCCTCTCTCTGGATGATATTCTCGAGTCGCTGCAATACCTCACAAAATCGCTGTCGAGCCTGTGGGGACTGGTCTCGTGCTTTGGAAATCCATTGATCAAAGCCCATGACAGCTTCGTTCAGGTATTGTAATATCAACTCGGCATTAGCGTAATCAACGCTCGTTTGATCTTTCACCACAAGTGGCCTCCCATCAGTGGCAAGCGCATGGCTCTGCGTAAGTCTAGAATTAGACGACCCAGGTATGACAAGCGAAACACACTCGCGAATGTCGGGATTGAATGTGTGATACCGATCTGTTGTATCTTTGAAGACATTTTCGGTCGGGTGGTTACGACGAATATGTTCCTTCATATTCCACAGCCTTGGGAAAGGCTTACGATTCCGTTTACAGTTAGTGAATGGACAAATGATGATTCGGGAGACTCGGCGAGAGCGTGATTCTCGGCGATGGCGGAGGAGTTCGGTCTCAGTGCCAAGTACTTGGTTGCAACCGAGACAAATATAAGAATTAGATCTCTGCTGAGCTGGAGTGCTGCGAAACAAGTCAGCGAAACTGCTTTGAGCAATAGCGATTTCAGTGAATCTTTTGAACGACCGGCTTGAAGGATTGTTGGGGGAGGGGGTCCACGTACTGGGTATTTCCGTCTCTCTCGATCGGACATTGTGATGAAGAGTCTCTTTGACGTGCGAAATTGAAGTGTTTCTCATCATTTGAAGAAGTCCCATCCATGGCGATAGAAGTGCCAGCCGAACTCATGTCTTTGCTGGAAGCGCTTGGCCCTTTCCCTGTCTGAGGTGAGGCATCATGAATAGGGTGTGTTGAGAGATCGTTTATAGCGTGATTCCTGATTACTGTCAGTCAATATGGAACAATCGCCTGCATAGCTGTACTGCCAGAAGGAAGAGTAATGTCCGTAGTCTAAGTACGAGGAAGGTTCCAAGTCCTGTGAACAAGGTAGGAACAGCGAATACACATCTTCAGTTTGGTCTTCCTGATCTTTGCTGGGAGTATCTGAAGGGTTCAGCCGGTATCTCTTCCCGCGCGTAAGACAAACACAAGCCCATATTGTTTTTGGTGAAACGTCCGTTGCGCTTCACATAGGTAATATAGTACAGTCCAGTTCGACGAACTTCTTTCACACGGTGGTTGGACTCCAATCCTCAAGTCTCGAGTTGTTCGTAGCAACTTCCAGAGGGTTCATCTCGCTCGTGTATTAAGTTTAACTCAATTAATGCGGTGACTAGAGCAAACCATATATGGATGAAGTACTCCGGTGCAGCATATCATCATATCCAGGGCATTCACATAAATGATACTTAAACGGCAAAGAGCAGCACAACATCGACATGATCCCACAACAACAACAACAAGGCTACAGAAGGTAACAAGTCATGGGATAGCGTAAAGCCCAGGCAACATGGTCCAGAGATACGGGGCCACAGACGAGCAGGGCCACAGACAAGCAGGGCCACAGACGATCAGGGCCACAGACGATCAGGGCCACACACAAATCAGGGCCACGGACGAACCGGGCCACGACCGGAAAGGGCGTTGATTGTGCTGTAGGGCCCCGATATGTTTCCTTGGACCTTTGCTCGAACAATTCGAATCTATCGAGCCTAGTACAAGGATAGAGGCCTTGGTCCTGAAGTGGGCGGGATAGCTTCTGCGTGACCAAAGGTACTAAATATCCGCAGGTGGGGCCGAGCGATGCAACTAACAGAACTTACGATACACAGCCTTAATTTAGATCCTCAATTGTCATTTGGTTAGTAGTCAACCTTGGATAATCGTTACATTCACTTCTAAATTTCCTATCCCTCATATTATGCTAGTTTCGCGGAGCGTAGCTCTTGACATCGATTCGTATCCGATGGCAAAAGCATTTTGGGTCAGTGGTTAGGCTCGTGTGTCACAGTTGCAAGTCTTTCACGCCCCTTTCAAGTCCGACAACATATTATTATCCATGTTGACAATATGGCGAGCTCGAGCAATCGCGTCATCATCGTCTTCGAGTACGGCCATGTGGGTTTGGGCTATTTACTCAATAGAATGTGAAGCTGCCTTGAGCCTTCCGTAACTCAGCTCGCCTTCTATGGGTCTAATGTACTTTAGCTGATTGAGAAGGCCCTTATGGTTCCACTTATGATAAACGGAACGGTCGGGCTGAGGCACCCCGACCGTCCCTGGGACCACATCCAAGAGCGGGGCAAAGGGGAGGTCTACTGGTAATACTGAGAATATTGAGTCGCTTTGAATTGAATGCTTGCGAACTCCAATTATAGCAGTAGCTAAACAATGAACACTTGAAGTGAAGATGATCCTTCCTGATGAGTTTGCCTATCCCAATGCTTATCCAGATTTTCCCCCTAAGTATATTGATAGAGAATAACATGAAGAAAGAGAAATTTGACTATTAGTCAGTTGCCACCCGAGCCTCTGACTTTTGAATAAATCCGCCGTATGTCGAAGCGAAGTGTACACTGATTCGGAGCAAGCGTTCACTCTGTATCTCATCAAGGTTCGTTATCAGTGATAAACACCCAGACTCCATCTAACATCCAACCCACGTGTGCTGGAAACTAGAAACCTTTTCGTTAAAGAAAACGATCATGCTGTAAGCCATATATATATCAAGGCGAGCATGAATCCAAAGTAATCTGAGAGCTGGTGCCCTAGGACCTCCAAGAATCCATGTATCGCATGGCGCCACATACAATATCGTACAGCGTACTCCTCGTCTAGTCTTGAGAGCGTGGTAATGGCAGCTGGATGATGACTCGCGAGTAAGAAGTCATGGTGCTCAAGGAGAAGAGTTTTATGCAAAGCAATGGGCGCTAACTACTGATAGGATGTCAGCTTCGTTTTGGCCGGATCTGTTATCTGACCGCCGCTTACCTGAAGATCGTAGTGCAACCGGTGAAGAGCGGCTCACAGTCCGTCCCCTAGTTGCAAATCGTTGAAATCATTCACCCTTCCTTGGCGCAGCTGTTCGACGATTGACAGCCTCTGCGCCGTTGCGACATATTCGTTGTGGAGTCTCTGCATCTTGATTCGAAGACGAGTTGCTTCTGAATCGTTGCTCATGAAATCGTTACCGAAGTTCCCGTAGTGGTAAGACGAGACACTGTGGTTTGAAGGTACTGCTGGGGCAAAAAAGGACCCGGCGTCTCCAGTGGCAGTCACAGGCATGGTGGACTGGAAACCATCAATCCTAGCATAGGGATTGTAACTCGCCTGAAGCTCATACGTTGTTGATGAACCCGAGGCTTCCGCGACGTATGCACTGTTGTTGGCCGCGTTAAGTTGCGCATCGCTACTGGTCGCTGCTTGCTGACGTTGATGCCTGTGTGCTCGTCTTCTCCGGTTCTGTTGACTGCCCTCCGTGGTGTGCGGATGGTCATGTACATCACGCTTGTGATTTTTTAAGTGGTCCGCTCGGAAAAAGCCTTTTGAACAGCCAGTTACATCACAGGCATATTTTCGTTGACCCTGGTGCATCTTGGAATTCTCGTGTCTAAGTTGATCTGCTTTTCTGTCAAAATATCTGTTGTCGCAGCCGAGGCTGCACTTGTGCAGCACTTGTTTCTGTTTGACATGAGCACTTCAGAAGTTAGCCGGGGGAGTTCTCGGCATTAGCCTCTCAATGATGAAGCCTTACTCGTAATCATCGCGGGTCTCGAAGTCCTCCCCGCATCGTTCACAGGAATTTGTTCCTTTGCGTCGTTTGCAGCGAAGGGCCCGCCTGGGGCTGCCTCCCGCCACTGGTGCGTCAGATGAATCCATTGACGAACCCTTGCTCTTCGACACTCTGCTCCCGCGCGGAACGGTGAGCCACTCCCGACGGAAGAGGAGAGAAGGCAAGAGCTGGCGGCGAGGGTAAGAGACTGGAAACCACCTCCCAGATTGATTGCCGGGGTTGCATGGATGAGGTAGCGATGCGTTCAAGTGGCCCTCTCGGGGCACGCAACTGACTTAGACGATTGATATCTGGTTGTTTCAACTGGACTGACAAGAGAGGCACAAAATGAGCACCCAAAGCGGCAACGGACAACCCGGGTGGGGGAGAGCCAAAGTAGTAGAGAACAGAGTCGTTCTGCGATTATGGCCTCTATTGTATTTGCTGTCCGAAAGAGAAGGTCGGAAGGTAAACAAAGCTCGATAAGATACACGAGAAGGAGTATTGCAGAGGAAACAAAGTCTGTATGAACGAGCGATTCTATTTGACAAGGCCGCAAGCAACGAGCAACGAAACAACGTTTATGTTCAGGGTGGTGGCAGTGGAACATGATGTGGAAAGCGCCTTCCGTTAGTTCAGGGCGTTAGGAGGGCCCTGATGCGAGGGGGGAGGCAAGTGACAGCTCATGAAGCGCGTAAATTGTTACTCACTTACAGTACATTGGTAATAAATATACGTATCGATGGATTGTCTTCGACCCGCGCGTCGAGGTTCGGTGACTGTGCACGATCCCCCCGAAGGACACCGACCTCGCCCACGCTTGCCCAATTTGCCTATTACCATGATTCGCGATTAGGGGGGCCGTCAATGCGCGATGCGCAAGCCCAAGGTGTGGGGGAGGTAAATACTAGTAGATAGGGGGGTTTCACGAGCAGCACACACCTTCGGCCGCGACATGAGGAGGGGCAAATTTTGACGGATGAGCCGATGACCGGCTCTGAAACAATTGGATAGATGGCTGGGGGAGTGATAGGGCAATGAAAGAGGCTCGGATGTGTTGAGAACGTGTTTTGTGCACATGGTCTCGCTGGGGGATCAACAAGGCACTGTCCTAGGCGTAACTAGCTGTTCCGTTCACCAGACAGCGGTCTGACGACGGCCACGCTTGATCTCCCCGTCCATTGTTTCAGCGGCTGTAGCATCATCAGTCCTATCTGCGACACTTGAAATCTGCAGGGGCGTCAGAAAGGCCTCACTGACCCTCATCCCCGGGCCGAACCAGATGTAGACATGTCCTACGCCGGCGACTGACTACGACTAACCCAAGCGGTCCAACCATCCGCTCGTATTGGCCGCTGCGTTTCCAGCTCGCGCGAGACCCGATGACGTTTCGATGGTTCGTCTGTCAGCACTAGAATTGCACGGCATACTTGTCTGGTAAGCAGCAGACCTACTACACATGATCCGGCATTTCTTCACCTGCGCCTGTCCGTGCAGCCACGCTAGAGGACGACTTCGCGGTGACGAGGGTCGAACATTCTTTCTCTGAATGCACGAGATTCAGCACGCAAGGGTACGCGGCGGAGATCCTGCAATCGGCGTGCCTGTATTGGTGCACACAAGTCGGTCTGCCATGTTTGTGCAACCCACACACCGCTGCACACGACCTACACCGACTATCGTTGGTAGCGAGCCGGGTTCGCACAGAAATCTCCGGTTAGGTCGCACAACAGACGAGGGTGGGTGTGAACTCTGCGAATTAAGATCAGACGAACGCGTAAAGAGACTCGAGGAGAATTCTGTACTTTATTCGGAGTAGGAAGCATCTGAATTTGTAGCCATTTGCTTGTTACCTGGAACCTCGCCTTGATATCCGACAGGTCGCAGACCCCCAAAGCCCCGGTGGATGGGTCGGCCTTGATGCCACTGGTAGGGCGAAACGCCAGTGGTGCCTCTTCCGAAGTCTAAGCCGGCCTCGGTAAGGTCTCCTCCATGACAAACGATGGACTTGAGCGTCGAAGCCAGCGGGGGACGCCTCATGGCGGTACCGACTGCCCGGGAAAGGCCGGTCCCCGGTGGTCGATGGCTCGGCGGAGCATTCATTGCATGCAGCGCCTCGGGACCGGTAAGGCGTAAAGAATCTTCATTACATTAAGTACGTACTGTAAGTAAATTATGTCATCGCAGGAAATAGAGGGTTCTTGGGTGTGGCCTTGATGCGGTTACGCGCACTGAGAGGAAAACGGCGCAACGTAGGTTAGTGCACGAGTCTGTGGAGATGTTCCCAGCAGCAGCAGCGGCCGATTGAGGGTGGAAGACTGGTTCTTGCTCCAAGACTGCACCCAATTTCTCCTCGCAGAAACGCGGTGTACGAACAGGTTGCGAAGCTTTGAGATCCACGGAAAATAACCGCGTGCCTGATAGGATGACGGACGTGGGAAAAAAAGGTGTTCGCATGAGAAATGCACAGCAGAATGTGCGACTAGAACTGCTAACGAAGCCTACCCATCTTTTTTCCCGAGGCTGTTCGGGTTGCACAACCAGGGATGTGCACTGGAGGCAACGGATGAATGAGATTCGATCGGGAGACCAGGTTCAGTTGGCATGGGACGCGTGTGGAGCCCGTTTCTGAGCTGGGCGGTTCATCAGTTCCATCGTGGCCCTGCAGCTTCCTGGGCACGGTGCCTCAGCTGGCAGCGTGCTTTGGGGTGATCGTCTGAGCGGGGATTTTGCGGCGTCACGTCCCGAAAGGTCAAAGAGGTGACTGCAACAGTGGCCAAGTGGGCCCCACACGAATGCGACCTGGACCATGGGTGGTGCCAACGCACATGGTCTGTGAGCAGAGAAAACCTTTTCGAAACGTCTAATCTCATGATGATGCAAAATTCGGCGGTATTCCACGGTCGATCTGCACCGTGCATGCTGGGTCTGTGTTGCTCTCGCGTGTCCGAGTCGGAATCGGGCGGGGTTTCGATAGTCTTTGCCTCTGTCACCGCGTTTCATCGGGTTCAGCTCGAAGCACCGATCCGCGTTGCTGCAGCTTCTTCAGTTGTGGAGGCCAACACCACGCGGTGGCTTCCCGCGTGGTATGCACAGCGGGTTCCTCACTGCCTCCTGGCCAAGCGCTGCATCGTTGTCGATCCTCGTGTGCCCGCTTTCCTTCTGTTTTGGAGGGGGGGGTTGATTAAGGGACTGCCGAACTTCTTTTCCTTCTGCTGAGCAGACCGTCCCCCTACTTTTCCCGCATGCCATCCTGCTGCATTAGTCCACGAGGGAGGGATTCTGTGGGTGGGAGGACGCATGTGGTGGAGTAGTAGTAGTAGTACTAGTATTAGTCTGACAATGGCGGAATTTACGCCTGTGCGGCGGATACTTGGGAAGACGCCGGCAACGTTGGCTAAAGGGTAGGGTACGCATATTCTTCCAATAGAACATCTTCGGAACTCTGGCGCTGAAGCCACGCTTCTGGGCCTCAAATAGCATTCTGTTTCTTCTGGCTAGTTGATACACTTAATCTTAACAAGTAGCTACCTAGAACTGGATAGAGCGTGGTACCTGTGGGATCGTTCACAACAACGAAAACCGCTCTATTGCTGTCCCGCAGCAGAGATTATTGCCTTTCTTGACCTCCCCCCGCCTTCTTGGGCTGCGTCATATTGATCCGACGCTCAATGACATCGATACGCGCCTGGCGTTGCTCGATGCTGGACTGCAGCATTGTGTTGGCCTCGCGATACTCTAGCAGAGCAGAATACAGTTCTCGCGCCTCAGCATTGGTGTGGAAGAGACCCTGTACAGCCGGGTCGTCTAGTGACTGAAGGTCAAACTCGTGACGAGGATCACTCATCGAACGACCGGCGCTTGTGGGGTTATCCTCGCTAGCAGGCGTTGCAGAGCGGTCGTTGGGCGGGATGTCATGGGTGTGAAGTGGCAGCTCAGCTCTCCACATAGCAGCATTGGCTTCTGGCCTTTGATCGGTAGAACAAACCACTTGCTGAGAGCCGTTAGATGTAAGAGGCGACGAGTTCGGTTTGATGGTGCTCTGTCGACTTTCACCGGTATCTGAGGCTGTTCGTTTCTTCCGACCCAGCCTCCACTTCGCTTTGTGTTGCTTACACATTGGGGCGTTTTCAGACCTGGTTTCTTAGATCAGTGAATGACCACTAGAATAGGTGTAACTCCAGCGGACCTTAACCGGTTATAGTAGTGAGAAATTCGCGGCTGCGGCGGTCTCCTCGCTAGCATAGTCTGCCCGGAATTCCCCAGACGTGACGAGATAAGCAAACTCTTCGCCGAGGCTGATGATACTAGAATGAGACGGAGGCCCTCTCAGTATCGGGCTTAATCATGAGGCATGGGACGTTCTATGGCACTCATATTTGACCCCATGTTGAAAATATGATTAAAGGGCAGGATTGTTGGTTTGAGCGCACAATTGTGGTCTGATTTGAAGCTTGATATAGTGGCACTCGCGATTCACAAAAATGAACGTGTCTAGAAATGAGTAACTACCCTTGTCAAGGACTAGGGCGGCGTGCAAGGGATAAGTCTTCAGGATGTTCGCGAGCAATGCAAACAATTAGGTAGCTGTCAAGCGAGATTGTTGCATTTCCCAAGTCGCGGGCCTAAAGATGTTACAAGAATTAGAGGCAAAGAGGCAGCTATTGTGCGCACGACGCCTCGGTCGCCTTCGGGACTTTCGCATCTATGCACCCATCCACCGCATCATAGGACAGGCAAAGGTGGGCGAAGGTGGGATACTCAAACGTGGTGCTGCTGAGAAACTGGGCAGAGGGTTGCGGCCGGTGTAGGCGCTTACCACCCAAACCTTCCACTTAGGCGTCCGTCCCATTCAAATCAGAGCAGCCTGTCAACCCGAAAATGAAAGGAGTCTATTCTTGACTGTCCAGGTCAATTGACATATTGAGACGTGTTGCCTGAGCCCTACTTAGTTAACGCAATAAGGCGTCCAAGGGATGCTAAGTGATGCTAAAATATGCAAGACTGCATGCAGATGGCTCGAGGTTGGACGGACAACCCACGAGCATTAAAGCGATCAGCACCCTGCTCTGCTGAGAGATTACAACAATGCTACACGGAGAGAGCGTCAAAGAAATGGCGCACGTCATTAAGCTCCCAATGTTAGACACGAATGAGCACGTGAGTGCTGTATATACCATGATCAAGACACGATGGCGTTGCATACAGACCTATGTGAAAGCTATACAATTCCTGACCGGGCTGTATTGCCTCGCACAACTCACTGAACCCAGTTACTCTGATTCAATGCATGCTCATGACCCTTATCATCACGGCTACACGGGCCTCATATCGCCGATGTTGACTGTACACAGCTCCTCCTGGCCGAACAGCCGCCGAGCGATCATAGCCGGAATCATGCTGACAGAACTAGGGTCTATGGAGATCATGGTAAGCTGTAAGGCCGCAGATATCCGAATTGGACATACCTGTTATCAATCGGTAGATAAGACGGTGAATCTCGTTCGGGCGTAGCTGTGTGGTGGACGGGCGGCTGAATGGTTTCAAAAGGTACGAGATGCTTGGGATCACACTATTAAGGCGTCTTCGCTGTTGCGTTGGCCTTCTCTGAAGTTGTCCAGTTGTTGAATTGCCAAACACATCTGATCTCTCAATTGGCAGAAATTCTGGTCGAACTCCTTGAGCCTCTCTTTATGGTAATTTAGCACGAAATCCGGATCTTGCAGCTGGAGATTGTGTTGAAACTCTGGAGGCGATAGCCAAGTGTCCCTTAAGAATGGCTCCTGGTTAAAGGCTGACAGGTTTAAATCCCATGGCATGATGAGGGGTGGATCTGGGCTATCCTGTCGATCTGGGCTCCATTCCTGCTCAATTACCTCTCCTGCTTTATCCTCACAAGGGTGGTGCCGACGCATGTGTTCTTTCAAGTTCCATTGTCTTGAGAATGGCCTTTTATTTCGCTTACAACTAAAATATGGACAGTTGAGGGTCCTCGACGTCCGTCCTAAACGTGCATCTCGTTGATGGCGTTGAAGACCCGCTTTGTTGTCAAATTGCCGATTGCAGCTCGTGCAAATGTAAGCTTTCGGTCCGAAAAAGGAATATATTCTGACTGTAAGTAAGCCAAAAGTTCGAATTCAGCAGGGCTCGCAAAGAACCCTGTCATCCCAAAAACTATGTTCTGACATTGCTGAGCATGCAGGGAGGATGTGTCCATGATAGACGTACTGTGGATCTAGTGTCTGCCGACAAAGCGGAGCTGGACCTTCATTTGCTACCTCTAAAGACCCATTTGGTGTTTCCTCGTCTAGGAGGCTTGCATTTGTCATCGTAGGTGACGAAGTCCGGCTTTCGTCCTCGCTGGATATACTCGAGCTGCCAGATGTGCTTGAAGATGTCGACAACGATGGGGGTAGCCTAGCCATCGTATCATCTGGAAGTCTGCTCAGGTCGAATGCCCTCCGATCTGTGAGTTGAGAGGCAAAAGATCCCGACGGGACTTACCATGACTCTGAGACGTAATGTTCGTGGTAGAAAGGAGATGGGAGCCCATTGTAGCTGGCATTGAGGAATTGCGTGGAGTGTGCAGATTCCGGGGAGGGACATTCTAGGTTACGGCCGACTCCTACATGCTCAGTAAGTTCATGTTTCAGGCAGTGCTTGTGGTGAAGCGCGTCAATAACGTACCGATGCCTGCATCACTGGCATTAGGATCTGTATCGATGGCCATGTTTGCACATCCAGTGCTCGCAATATTCAATCCGAGAGCAGAACACAATAGAAGGGGCAACAGCATCTTGCCGCCGAATCCGGAGACAACCTACTGCGTTTATACACTCGAGTGCTCAACGCCGCGCCGGAGGTTCGGGAGTTGTGAGACGCCCTTCGTGTCCTCCAATTGGGCCACCGGATGCCGCTCCGTTGTCACCATGATGCATCGTTGCCCTCAGTCACGCCATGAAGCGGGCAAATGTGACGGACAACGCAGCGGGCAATGTGATGGGGCAATGTGCATTGGGCAATGTGCATCGGGCAATGGACAGGGCAATGGACAGGGCAATGGACAGGGCAATGGACAGGGCAATGACAGGGCAATGACAGGGCAACGAGGCCAAGGGCACTAGCGCGGGCCGTGGCAACACAAGATGTACGGCACGGAAGAAGGATCTGAATCCCTGCAACCCCCCCTGCCTCCTCCTCTTTGCCTTTGTGGCAGCAACTGGCCCCATCAAAAGCAAAGCAGTCACAAATACCGACAACACGATCATGATGGACCGAAGTGGGTCGTCGGCAAGCTATCTGCCACTCTCCGGCCGCAGCCCAGGAGGGGATGGATCCCGGCTCGCGAGAACCTTAGAAGCGAAGAAAACCCGTAGAGCAAAAATTCGGTCGGCAAGAGCTACTTATGTAGGTATTGAGCCACGAACCTTCATCATTGTACACTGATTCCGGAGGTATCTTGATTAGCGGAAGAGGCTCTGGATGGTTATCTTCGGCTCTTATATCTTTCAATCGGCCTTTGCCATTGCGTATTGGGGATAAAGATTCCATTATATGCGTCGGCAGACGCAGCAGCTGGCACGCGAAAGATGGAATGTGGTTAAGTATGTCATTAGTTATAGAAAGTACATGTATATTTCAGGCCCGTGTCGCTTTGCAAGGCGGGGTCAGGTCGCAGAGAATATATGCCCCGCATTCCCTCTTCTATTTTACACCCTAACGCCACGCTCCGAGGAAGAAATCTACATGATGAAAGGATTCAGACCAACACTTCGCAGTCCAGAGTATTGCCTCTGGCCTCACTCGGGTGGGCGGGACCCTGTCTGCCGTTGTTGTTGATTCATTAGCCAACGAAGTCGGTTTTGTATCCATTGAATTTCCTGGGTATTTCGTCCCCATTGCGTCAATTCCCATGACAATCGAGCAATCTCCATGCGTAGCCTTGTCGCGTCATCTTGCGGAGCCGCACTGCTACCAACCAAGTGGAATGAAGGAGGAGGAGGGGGAGGAGGAGGCGGCGGCGGCGGTGGGGGCGGAGGTGGTAGGACAGCGAAATGGCCCGTGCCCAGCCCAGCAAGAGATAGTTCCGGGACCGTGTAAAAATTGCCACCGTCAAGTTGTATATCATTATTAACAGTGGAGTCAAACATCGCGGCCGGACCCACCGCCATTCCACCTTGAAGACTATCGCCACCGGATCCTTGATGCGATCTCTGGATGTGTGACTGAAGCCGGTCTGAACGAGCAAACCCTAGCGTGTTGCGGGGGCACCCCGCCCAAGGACAACAGAACGGCCTGAAATCCCCATGCCTCTCCCTGATATGCCGCTGAAGATCCGCGTTTCGCCCAGAACAATACCCACAATAGACGCAGGTGTGGCGGCCGACTGAAGCGTAGTAATGATTGCTGTTACAGTTAGCCCGGTGCTTTAGTCATTGGAGTGACTATGGCCGAAGCCCTTACTCGCGTTGCAACTCTGTTCGAAAGTCGCGGCCACAGCCGCACCACCTTTCCCCAGGGTTGCGGTGGCAGGGCATCTCCTTACCCCGGCAGCTCGCAGTAGAGAGATGTGTATGTGCGTCACCCGCCTCTGCAGCGAAAGGTAGGGGCACTTTATTGGTAGCGGACGGGTAGTGGCGCCATCGTTAGATGGAGCCGCGTAAGGAGACAGTTCGTTGGTGTGAATCGAGCAGGTCCGATTTTCCTCGAGATTGACAGACACCGAGAACCAATGGTACTCTGTTCCACAAGATCCAAGGTACCTCAGACCTTCCAGAGTAGAGATACCTTGGCCCGTGCCACTCTCTTTCTCCGTCTCTCTCTGTGTTTAAATAGAAAGGATGGATATGGACAAGGATGTGTTGAAATCTATGTCGACAAGAACAGAGCTGGTTCTGAGGGTGAGAGAAAGTCAAGCACGTATTTAAGCTTTCCAGACCTCTGCCCCAGATCTGTGATTATTTGTCCTTGTCGTAGATTTCAGACGAAGAAACCTTCGTTGGAGGCACGTAGGGAAGTGCGGCGCATTTAAGTCAAGGTGTGGCATGCTTTGGCAAAGCCAGGTAGGTTTATATGCCTCTTTGACCTGAAATCAAGTCAAAAAGGTGATCTACGACGTGGCTGGGATCCCCTGCTAGCCCCAAGCAAACGATTGCCCATCCTATGGTCTTGAATATGCGGGGGGTGTACGGTGATCCCACCATCAAGCGCCACAGAAGATACCGCGCCCTGTAATGTTCTATAGTGTGTGTCCCAAACCTCAGCTTGGGCCATATGCATGCCTAGGCCTAACCCTTTCGACAAGACCCGGTGGAGATCCGGAACCAGGCGCTTCGGCAGTGCACATCATTGAGAAGGATTCGCGTTGCCTGAAATGAAATTGGGCGCCGCACCACTCAAGCGAATGGGTATGGTCCGATACCTGAAGCCAAGTCCGGCATGGAAGCTTTGATCAGCCAATCTAGAATCCGGGAAACACTGCCCTTGCAAGCATGTTAACAATCCGCGGAACGTCTCCGGATGGAATGGTTTCGTCCCTATGCCCGTATTGCAGTACCGTCACCGCCTTTTAACCTTGTGCCTCACCCAGATCCATACTCACCTTGGGGATGTTAGTAGGCTCGTCCAGTCGAACCATGCGGTGAAGGTAGGACGGAGATTTCCCCAAAGATGGCCCTTTCGTAGGAAGACTCTTTGGCGGAGCCGCTAATCTCCCAAATCATCTGAATGCTAACAGGGGTTAGACAACGTAGGCGGCACTCAGATGGCTGTGCGAGGGCGCGAGGGCGTAGGCTAGAAAAATTGGGCGAGGAACCGGGCGGGGTCGCGTTAGGGTGGAGAATGGGTAACTGAAACAGAGATCGAGGCAGTCTGTGCTGGCAGTCGTGGATCCATTAAGGCTGCACCATCCCAACTGATGGATGAATGTAACCCTCCAACGTACGGCTTCTTCGAGTGCCGAATCCGTCGTCCAGATTCTCAGCCATCGATTCGCCCCTCACGGACGCATCCTTTGCAGCACTACCATCTCGTCCTGTAGCATACTAATTCGCTCTCCCGGGTTTGGGATGCTTGATGGGTAATATCGGGAGGAGGATGAGAATTGCTTTGATAATTCAGCTTATTTGGCAGCTTTAATTGCTTTACCAATGGCGAAGCCGATTCAAATGATGTTTCACACCACTACAGCCGCCTAGGAGCGGGACTGGGGTGTTTCTTTTGTTCGGGTTGCCACTATGGCTCGGATCTCGTGCCCTCGCTTCCACACGCATATGTAAACCATCTTAAATCAATTTTGAGCCGAGGACTAGGCATTGGAAACAAAAAGGCTGAAACGATTAAAGAAACAAAAAAGACTAAAGGCAATCAAGACGGTGCAAAACTACAAATGGGCGGAGAAAATTGGTGGGACATACTAACCGAGAGCTTCGACGTAATTACAAGCTTTTCATTTTACGCGAGAGCTTCCCTAAAAGCTTGACCTCCAAGGATCAGAGAGCCTACATCTCCCCAGGTTTGAAGTGGAGTGCAGACTTTGCTCTGGTGTTGAAATTTGGTGGTTTGCTGACAGCTCGCTTGGTACCGCTCGCTAGCCCTCGATCCACAGCGATAGCACCTCCCCCCTTGGCTAGCCCCGATCTCACTGAGTGGCGTGCTGGGGCGGGAGTAAGTAGATCAGTGAGGGGAAAACGTCACTGAGCGGAAAGGGATGCTGCACAGCCCCAATATCATATGCGATGTGCAAGGATTCATACCATCACACTAAGCCTCGTGACTGTACGCCCACTTACATAAAATTGTCGCATCCCCAACATTTTTCGACATATCATCCTCTCCACAACTCGTCGTTGCCCAATTGCTCAATCTGCCCACCCCAGTCAACCGCTCCTTCGCGTCTCACTCAGCCACTCCTTCCCCACTCGCTCGGCCGCGTACCCTCCTCTTCCTTCCGTTTCCACTCAACCGCTCCTTCCTTCGTCAAACCACCCAGTCCAATCCCCCTCCCACCATGCCCTCCCTCCGCGCGTTGCTCGGCCTGAAGATGAAAGCCGACAAGCTCCCTGCCGACTTCCCGCGCAACCCTGACGGCACGCCGAAGAAGCTGACGCCGGAGGAGTGGAACGCGCGCATCGCGCAGAAGCAGGCCGAGGTGGCGCACCTGCAGAGCTCCGCGGCGTGGTCGGGCCCGACGGGCACGACGTCGCGCGTGAGCGGGTTCACGATGGCGACGGCGGTGAGCGGGCTGAATCCGGGGTAAGGGGTATGTAAGTAGGATCTCTGCCGCAGGATGAGAGACACACACGAAAGGAAGAGGTGGAGAAGAGAACTGGTCGAGCGGTGGGTGCGGTTCGCGGTGAGGAGGGATCCCATTGGCCGCCTCTCGAGATGTTTCGCTCTGAAGTGCGTATAGAAGTGGCTCGGCCAACCTCTTAAGGTATAGAGGCGAACATGGTGGGATTCTTGATGAAGCGAACCTATTTGGCCAGTATAGCAACATTTGTAGGCGGAAGCAGTGTGTGGCGAGGACTGTACACGCGACAGTTCAATGATGTAACGACAGGTCACGATGCAGGAAAATATTATTATGAGATATGTTTCTCCATTTCTGACTATACAATCATCTGCCTCGTACCCGACCAGGCAGATGAGACGTGCGCCGAGCAATGCACGCTATCCTTACATGCAATCGGTGGTATTGGACCGATTCAAAATATTTCGCTATTCATCGTATGAAACAATCTTCTCTATGACGCTAGAGGCAAGACAAAAAAGTCTTTGGCCAAATTTCCGAGGGAGATATGTGGATGAAAGAGCTGGTATGAGAAATTCATTCATGAAGCGTGAGGTCGTTATGAGTATGGCTAGACAACCAGCGTCGACTAAGCCGGTATGAATGTCTCCGCGAGGTGAAGTATGAGAACTGTTCGAGGTAATCAAGTAAATTCGAGCTGCTTGCTCTTGTATGCGATCATCTCGTCTGGGAGCGCTGCCATCCAAAGGCAGCGGTCAATGAGACCAATGATGGGTTGGAATGTGTAACGTGTGCTGGCATCGATGAGACGCAGAAGGCTTTTGACAATGACTGCGGTGGATCGGAAGCGCTCAAAGTTGACTAGTGTCGCTCCTCCGTGCGTGCCTGGAATCTGCGCGGGTTTCTGTGCATTGTAGATGAGGTCATGCGTGTAGAGTGCGAGCACCGGAATGCAGCCCGCATCCGCGTGCACCTTCTCCATCTCGGCTCGAAGCGCGGCAAAATTCTTCTTGGGCGACACAAGCATTTCTAGGTCAGTGAGGATCTCCTTCTCCGCTTCAGGAACTTTGTTCCATGTGCGTCCGAGGCGTGAGCAGTCCGGGGATGTAAGAGCGATCGTCAGCTGCATGAGCGTGGCATAGTTGTGCAGCTGCCGCGCATGTTTAGCGATGTGGATGTATTTGATAACCGTTTGAGCGCGCTCATCGAGGTCCTCCGTCATGACAATCTCCGACAACGCCCACTTAACCATGATGTTAAAGCGAGCTGTGACCAGATCCATCCCGATCGGATCTTGAGTGGCAAGATAGTCCACCCAGTTGGTCGCGGTAATGGCCGTGCTCTGCCAGCGCATGTCCACAAGATCCCGCCAGTCCACTTCACGAACTGCTTCTTGCTCGAGCATCGTCAACTGTTGCGCTACAATCTCTGCCTCAAAGCCCAGAACGAACGGAAGATGTTTTGGCTGAGATGGATCTGAATGGCCGAATGCGGCCTGCGCAGAACTCTCGCCGGGTGTTGTGGCAGACAACTCGGCTGGAGTCGGATTGCCCAAATGGTCCGTTTGCAAAGTGCTCATCATGTGATTGTATCGACCAAATTGTGGTGAAGGTGGTTGACCTTGGACTGGCGTGATCAGGTCATCTTCATCACGATTTGAACGCGAACGAGGCGGTTCAGCCGTGCCAACAGAGAGTTCGGATGAAAGATCGCTGAGAAACTCGTCATCTTCTTCCAACAAGAACGAATCCGTTGTCGTGGTGGGCGCGTATGAACCATGACGGAGGCGACGAGGACTGATGGGCTCGTTCAAGTTCTCTGCCGTCAACGGGAGCGTCGGGGCACTAAGAGGGTCATTCCCAGCTTCTAACTCAGCAGGGTGATCGTCGGCTGGACGCTGGAGCAGTGGTATGGAGTTGTATGATGCTTCTGATGGTGCATATTGACCTGACGTAATCTGCTCTCGCGGTCCACTCGATGCGCGTACAGCATCTGACGCATCGGATGAATTGTGAGCTTCAGCACCCGCGTTCCGAGGACTAGTGTCATCGTTCTCGGGACTTGAAGGAGGCTCGGGAGCGCTAGGTCGGACTGGTCCGTGACGTGTATCCACCGGCGATTGTATAGGACTTTTGTACTTCCCCTCGAGCTTGAGAAGTGTAACTTCGATGCCGCCTTCGTCATCATCCGGGATTTGGGCGAACTCCGCAACGGCCGCCTCGAACGATGGTCGACGCTTCTCGGGCAATGAAGAGTGCGTTTTGACCATAGACAGACGACTCGTGCCAGCAGCGGCTGTTCCACCGGCTGGAACCTGGCGTTGCGCGGGCCGTGTTGTGTCAGTTGTACCCGGGATGCGCTGGCCAAATCCAGACTCGCGCACCGATTCGGAGTAGGTTGTCACCGATCCCGCTGATTTGGGGCGCGGAGTTGACTCCATGTCCTGCACGTTCGTATTTGCCCGGAGGTCTCCACCCGGTCGCCTTCGAAGCATTCGTGCTGGAGCACCCGTACTTTGGTCTGGGAGTTCGATCAAATTTCCGGATGTGTCGACAGAAAGCTCTGGTGCGGCCCTGCTCAACGAGCTTTGAAAGGAGGCGTAACGTCTCAACGATATGGACGATGTTTGGGTTGTTCCCGTGTTGCGTATAGGCTGGGCGATCGGCTGGAACTGAGTGGTTGCACCACCACCAACGGGAGGTGGTGGGAATACAAACGGCTCAGCTCGATGACCATGAGCATTGAGTTTTCCTAGATCTGGTGCGTTTGGGCGTTGGCTAGAAGGCGAAACTTTCGGGGTCTCCAACGGGTCGTCATTCTCATTACCAACATCGGTGCTGATGATTGGAACGGACGGCTGCAATTCCTCTCCAGCTCCAGTATCATCCATGATCATGATCGACTGACTGCCATCCGTCATAGCACTGTTTTTGCGACCGGGGACTACGGGAACACCCAGCTGATCATGAAATCCGTAACTTGGGCGATTGGGATCAAAACCAAAAGGCGAAGGTTGCTGACTTTCATTTCCCAGCGCGACCCCAATATCATGTTCACCGAGCTGCTCGCTCGGGTTAGGGGACTGGTTGATAGCTCTTTGGTACGCATCGAAAGTTTGTTTGGAAAGTAGATCGATTCGCTTGGATCCACGGAAATGTTCATGCTGGCCTGAGGCCGTTGCTTGGTACAGCACGTTGAAAGGAACCTGCGCGGTCTTGCTAGGGGTAGGCACAGGAGACCCCTGCGCAGCTGTGCCATTCACGACCTGGTTGGGTGTATATCGACTGCTCAGAGCCCGTCGGATGTTGCCCAGTATACTCTTCACGGCAGGATTATTTACGCCGCTCTTGCGAGCTTGTTCGTTGTTGCGGGGTGTCATCTCGGTACTCGGGGTGGATACCATCGCATACACCAATGGAGAGGATGGCGCAATCCCATGTCCACGCAGAATGTTCTGGTGAACAGACGATTGCGATGCGTCGTCCACCACCTCCGGTGCCTCAGAAGACGGTGTCGATTGTACCAATCCGGGTACCTCGAGACTGCCTTGGCGTCCTTGGGCTACAACACGAACTTGACCACTCGCTAGGGCTGACGCGGCAGCAGCTCCAAGTGGGTGTCCGTGTGTGTTCGCAGGGATCGGATGAAGACCAAGAGCGCGAGCATAGGGCAGCGCCTTTCGGAATGAACGGCCGGGAATGGAGCAGGAGAGAACTGGTATGCTACCTTCGGTAGTTGGCGAGATCGGTAGGCTATGGGATGTCGTAGTTGAGGTCTGACGAGCGTGTGCTCGGAAGTATGCGCTACTTTGCTCCATGACCGTTGAATACCAGTTGGCAATGTTCGGTGTGCCGGCGGTAAGCTGGGCAGGGCTCAGCGCAAGCTGCGGAGGCACGCTGGTTGAGGGAGTTAAACGCCGCTGATTCTGGTGAACAATCCAGCTATCTCGGTTCCCCGGTTCGCCGCCGGGTTGGATGTCCGCATCTTGGCCTCCGTCGAAAGAAAAGTTATCTGCGCCCCAGTGGAGTGCGAGGCGACCGTTCCAACACTTTTTCAGATCGGCAATCACTTTCATGTCGCTTGCTCCATATTCAGCACGAGCGCGGACAATGTTTGTGAGTGCATTCAGGCGCTCACATAGCTGAACCCGCAGCTCATAGTCCCCAACGAAATCGTACGAAAAGTAGTTCAGGATCCAGTGGCGCAGCGCTGCAAATGTTCGTACGCGAATCACACGACCGTTGTCGTCGAATCGATTGATAGCCCACTCGAAACGCGCCAAGAGGTAGGCAAGAAGATCGTGGGTTGACATGTACGAACGCACGGTGAGGAAAAAGTCGGAGAGGAGTTCGTAATCCAAGAAGTTGTCGCTCGTAATCTGTGCCACAAGGCGTGCGGGAGTAGCTGCGAGGATTTCCCCGTTTATGGGAGAATATTTGACAATCGCAGGGTCATGTGGATTCGCTGCAACGATATCAAAAGTCTGGGATGAGATAGGTCCAGTGGCTGCAGGCATCACATAAGCCTGTGGTGCGATGGCAGTGTAGGCAGCATTTGCATTAGTTGTCTGAATGGCGTATGGTTGAGGGGATGTGTGAGAGTGGCGTCGTGATAGTACTGCATGCGTCTCGAGACCTTGAGGAGCAAAAACGCGATCGAGATCCCCGCCTAGTCCCTTGACTGAGACCCCGTCACTCTGTTCGTTGGCCAACGATGATACCGTGTAGACCGAACCGCGTAAGAAAGCTGTGCCCATCTCACTAAATCGCGGACTGCCCAATCGGTAATGAGGTATATTGACCGCCAATCCGGAGAAATCACTGGCGGCAGGCGCTTGAACCGGCGGTGCCCCATTCTGTCGATCGATAACGATCTTCGTGGTCCCAGCATCCACCTTGTCATTGACAGACTTGGCGTCGATGGTAGATTGCGAGAACGACCTCTGATGCGTAGAATTTGTAGATGCTTTCCAAGGTACCGCCCTCGAGGTGATACTTTTCGTCACGGCCGACTTCGCAGGTGCTTTCGATTGTTTCACTGATTGTGGCTTTGATGGAGGGGTCTTCTGCGAAGGTGCCTTTTGGCCTTTTTGCGTAGGCGTTTTCGGAGCGGCAGTCTTCTGTGTTGGAGCATTTGACGCCTGTGCCTTTGAAGCGGATTGCTTCGGAGTAGCGGGTGTGGACGCGGAAGCTGCGGTAGCCATGGACAGTTTTGCCATGACGGGACTAGAGGTTTTGAATGTAGATGCTTGTGGTAGTGCCGGGGACTCTGCGCTCCATATGCTATCACGATGCTCCGTTCCTTTTGACAGCGTTGAATTATCCACTGGTGATAAAACGGGGGCATGTTGAGTAGGTTCGATAGGGGATGCTTGGGGTGAATTTCGGAGTGCGGGTTGCTGAACAGGTCTGTACAATACTGTCAGCTCCCAACCATTGAAGATGTTTCCTGACGACTTACTTGAGAAATATCATGCCCCTCGTGCCTACCGTTCCCACAGTGAACTGGCCGCCCTTTCCGGCGCGGCTCTTCGGAGTAGGTAGATCTGGGGGCACCGGTAGATCCGGGGGATCGGACTTCGTCTTCGCACGCTGCGCGCTCCTAGCCCGTAACGCTTCCATGCCACTCTTCGTCTTGCCTGCGGTGCTGGGACGAGTCTTACGCGAACGCTCATCCGACGGTCGTTCGACCGCTTCTACTTCGGCGGCAGCGCCGCCCTTGGCGTCGCGTTGCACAGAGGCGTCCTGCATCCGTATGCCAGCGATAGTGCTCATCCTCTTCGTGAACGTCTCAGAACATCACGATCAAAGCAGCAGGCGCTTTCGTGCTATTCCTCTTGTCCCTGCAGATTCCCGACCAGCGGAAAGCGCAATGTTCAGGCAACTTTGTAGCCTCAAGGAAGATCAACCGCAGTTTGACGCTTCCGCGCGAAGACTGAATTCGCTTCCAGTTCTTCGCTAATCTGTCGCAGCAGGCCGCTCCCTAACTCTTTCCGACGCTGCTTGTAAGGAAACTGTCGATGCGGGATCGGTAACAGAGAGAGCGATGCAATGAGCTCACAGGCTCATGAATACCGCAATAATCAGTGATTTCGCAGTGTGAAGAGGAAGCGAAAGAAGGTAGAGGATGATAGAACGTCACGGTGCACGGAGCAGGCCGGTGCGGGCGGGTTGGGTAGTACTGGACCGTTTCCCAAGACGCGGGACACTGGACGAGGGTCGCTTGGATCGGTGCTATTATCAGCGACGGCAAGGCCGGGCTGAGTGTGACGCTCGCAACGATCGTGTGCAAAGGAGAGCAAGGGTGCCGTCTTCACCACAAGTGTTCTTAAAAAGGATGAAATTCGTAGGATGTCGAGATGGAGAAGAGAGGGAAGGGGTCAGCAGCAGGAGACGATCGCTCTTTGGATGGTCGCTTCCTTTCCTTTCCTTCCCTTTTCCCTCACCATTTCCTTACACTTTTTTTTTTTGCCGCCTCTGTTTCCTCCTCCTCCTTCTGGGTGGGATGCACGGGGGCGGGCGGGCGGGAAGAGAAGCG